>VWZI01021737.1:477502-516717 GCA_013396835.1 Psilopogon haemacephalus
AATTAAAACTTTATATATAAATAATATATATATATATAAAGCATTCTTTTCGTAGCAGCCATTGCATATATAGAAAAACAAGTCTATCTCAAGTCCATTGCTGCAAAACTCAGGCCAAGCAGCATTCATCCTCTTCTGAGAGGAACATCTGTACCAGAGCCAGGGTTTTAGGAACAAGGAATTCTGCTGCCACTGACAGTGGAAATATTGCTTTTATCATCTGCCCAGACCACCTAAGTGCATAGTGTTTTTAGGGAGAAATGCCACAAGGTGGAATCACCTCATGGTCACTCAGCTTGTCTCCAATACCCCTATCAGGCCAACATCTTCTAACAAAAAGGCAGCAATGTAATGGAATGGCTTAAAATTTATTAATGCAAGGTGAGCTGTGGCCCTACCACGAGGCATTAAGGGACACTGTCAGTCCTCACACAGCTATGGGAAGCCTTGTGAAGGGCACAGAGGCACAAGGAGAAGGCATTGTGTAGGACAGAATCGTAAGAGTCAGTCAGGGTTAGAAGGGACCACTAGGATCATCTAAATTCCAACCCCCCTGCCATGGGCAGGGACACCTCACACTAGATCAGGCTGTCTAGAGCCTCATCCAGCCTAGCTTTAAACACCTCCAGGGATGGGGCTTCGATCACCTCCCTGGGCAACCCACAGGATAGGATTTAGTAACTTAAATTTAATTTGTTTTTGTTGAGTTCCTTTTCCAGGTTTCCTATGAGAGTATCAATACTTTCCTGCAGGTCTTTGAGGTTTGCTCTGTGGTCCACTGCAGAGTCTATTGCTTGCATTGTCAAATAGCTGTGGAATGAGTGCTCTCCTAGGCTGGGCTGTGGGAGCCTTACCAGGGCATCTGACTCGTCAGCTTTGCTGCTGTCATCTCCACTCTCTGTATCTTCTGAAGGGACATCATCGTAGTCCGCTTCATTCAGGCAGTCTTTGGTGTTTAAGAAGTAATTCTCCCCACAACTACTCCAGTCCCCAGCATAGCGGTTGCTTGATGGACTGTCTAGACCTGCCGGCCTTGGTCTGAGTACTCCAGACATCTCAGTACTGCTCAGATTCAGCATTTGAGGTCTCTGCCTCTTGGGTCTCAGGTAATTCAGTGAGGACGGGTGCTCAGGAGGTGCATTCAGATGTGCTGGTTCTTTGATGGGTGAGTGACGAACTAGAAGACAGAAGCAGTTAAATCAGTCAGATTGAGTCAGTGCTGCAACAGAAGTCCATGACAGATGTCCCCTGTCCTCTCTTGATGTCACACACTAACGGCATGCATAAACACATGCAAGCTTACAGCCAACACATTCCACTACTACTTTTTCTGCCACTATTTGATGTAAAATAATTGGAAAAACTACTGTAAAAGCTCAGTTTTGAGGATCCATGCTGGATTCAAATCACTTTGGAGAAGCCTATCTGAAAGCAGAAGCTCCTGGAGCACTGATTAAATTCACTGTGTGAGTTAATCACCACTTGGCTCTGGATCAAAGAAAAGCAAACAGCTCAGCTCACACGCTTCACCCAGGCTAAAGGAGGAACAGAAAGCAGACAGAGCAAAAGAAGTTAAAACAACAAAAATACCACTGCTGAGAAGCACCTATAGAAGCTGAAGACACACTAAGAGCTGAACCTCTCTTTTGCCCTAATGTTCTGTGCTATTAGAGCAGTTCATTTGCACTGACTTCTCTAAACAGCCACAAGTCCATGTCAGATGCACACTCAGACAGGTCTGATGGCAGTGTTACCTGAGCCCACGATTACACAGCACAAGTTATTAAGTCTCCTCCACTCTTACTGGCTTCCTACGGTAAATAGCACAAATACATTTACTGACCTGTGCCAATCAAGCATCTGAACTGCAAAACTTCTCTTGGTTTTATACAGACCATTACCTCTTGTAATTAGCAGCATTCACTACTGAAAACATGGCACGCACAAACCCCGTGCTGTTCACCACCTCAGCCATTCCTTGTGAGACTCCTCACACACAGGCACAAAGGCTCAGTCCTGAGATGTGCTCAGTACTCCTCTTTCTGGGTCTCTCCAGGGAATTTTAGTTTTACTTTATGTTTTGCACAGTAATATGCAATAACAGTCACTGTTTCTTCCCCCCCCCCCCCCCCCCCTCTTTACTGTAACAAAAGCCCTTCTGTTTAGACTGCTCCATTAAGACAAAGGACCATGAGTTAAGGATGATAATGCCAGTATTACATGGTCTATCCCAACAAGGACTATTTGTTTTCAAGCTGGAGAAATACGGAAGTTGAAGTATTGCACAACATGTTCATTACTGAGCTATCTCAATCTACAGAAGATTAAATATAAGGGGCCAGACTGTGACCCTTCTGTTGGGTCCAACTAATATGTTTACACTGCATGGTGTTCACCTGCTCATCTCTGCATTCATGTCACACCCATTTTAGCACAGCCTTGCACAGTTCTTGCAAACTAGGGGACAGGCTTCATCTTTCTCTTAGGAAAACTCTACTACTTAACCTACTCCTGCACCCTTTACAGCAATGCTCACTCCAATGGGCAAAGCTACATCTCCCTGCTCGTTTCCCACAGCAGCCATACCATATGCTGTCTCCAGAGTTTCATGATTAGCTACTGCTGTATAAAGAGTTCTTCATCTCCCCCTCTCCTCTGCTCACATTCCCCAGCTCTCCTGCACATGCTGACTGACCTGATTGGAAGTTTCTTTTATGTTTTGACAGTCAGCAGCCTTGGGGCTAACCCAGCTGCAGCTGTCAAGGGAGCAGAAGTGTCTCCAATTGCTTCAAGCTCATCAGGAAGCTACACTATATGCCAAACTAACTCTCCTTTCACTATTATTTTTAGGCAGAAAAAGTTTCCAAGAGTTTATTATGAATATAAGAATTCCATGTCATTTCTTATTGAGAACAGCCCCCAAAGCCAGTGAACATGCATTATGTTTTGGTCTGATTTTTTTCTTGTTTGGGTTGGGCACTTCCTTGTGTTTTGTTTTGAAAACGTTTTTGCAGAGCTTTGTGTAAGAAAAAAATAACTATAAGTTGCACTGCTCTTAATGTACAGATATTTCCAACTCTGCCAAATTATTTTCAAGGACAGGAATAAAGTAGACCTTTGGACATCTCAAGGACTAGACAACTAATTAATTCCATACACTAATAAACCTGAAGGGTCGAAGCAGGAGAGCAGAAGGAAAAAAAACCAAACAAAAAACCCCAGAAAAACAAAATACCCCAACAGTCCACAACTCAGATGTGGAACCTGTACTATCACTGAGTTTGTATTTTCATAGAATCATAGAATTTCAGGGGCTGGAAGGGACCTTGAAAGCTCATCCAGTCCAACCCCCCTGCCAGAGTCAGATCACCTATAGCAGATCACACAGGAATGCATCCCCGCAGGTTTTGAATATGTCCAGAGAGGGAGGCTCCACAGCCCCCTGGGCAGCCTGTTCCAGTGTTCTGTCACCCTCACAGTGAAAAAATTCCTTCTCATCCTTACATAAAACTTCCTATGCCTCATCTTCCACCCATTGCCCCTTGTGCTGTCATCAGGCATCACTGAGCAAAGCCTGGCTCCATCCTCCTGGCACTCACCATTTACATATCTATAAACATTGATCAGGTCACCTCTCAAGTCTCCTCCAAGCAGCACAGCCCCAGCTCCCTCAGTTTCTCCTCATAAGAGAAATGTTCCATTCCCTTCATCATCTTTGTGGCTCTGTGCTGGACTCTTTCAAGCAGCTCTATGTCCCTCTTGAACTGGGAGGCCCAGAACTAGACACAGTACTCCAGGTGCAGACTCACCAGAGCAGAGTAGAGGAGCAGGAGAACCTCTTTCGACCTACTAGCCACAGCCCTTTTAATACACCCCAGAATGGCATCGCCCCTCCTAACCATAAGAGCACACAGCTGGCTCATAGTCAACCTCCCATCACCATGCCATTTTCTAATCCCTTTACTTACATAAAGTATTCTTTACTATTTCTTATATTATATTCAAATTCAGCCACTTGGTAAGAATGCAATTAAACCAACAAATGTCCCATTAAATATAGTGGCTAAATACAAAGAGAAGATCATAAAATTATGATGATTTCTTCAGATTAACAGCTGATGCCATAGTGCCTTGTGTTTCAGGAATTCCAATGCTGCTCGGTCATCCTGTGAATTGACATGAATTGTCACACAGTAAACACAGACAGCAATGGTTTGACATTTTTCTCCTTGATCATATTAATGAGACAGTACCTGGCCACAGCTGGAGTAAATAGTGAAGAACTTCGATGTGTTTTTTGAAGTCCAGAGCACTAGCAAGCTCTTCCGAGTCTGTGAAGACTCTGTTGTTATGGTTGGTAGTCTCCTGCCTCTGGCTCAGTAACACTGGGCCAAAACACACCGCTAAATTCTGGCATGTCATCTTATTTACTTCATGGTAAGAAGCCACCAGTTTCAGGTGATCCAACAGCATCTTCAAGGTAGCCTAAAAGAACAGAACACTGCTCAGGAAACAAAACACCAGATGAAAGTGCAGTTAACATCCTAACATCGCTGGTCCAGATGGGTAACATTGAGGCTGACTGCTGTGATTTTTCTACCAATACTCATCGGTAGAACACCTAAGTGTTGAATTAGAAAACTACTATGACAGCACCAAGTGCTTAAGACAGATTTTCTGGTAAAATTCAGCTTGTTTCTTAGCTGATCTGAAATTTTACATGGATGAGTTTTCTCACAGTAGAAAGGGGACATGAGAGAGTGGAGAGAAGCTCCAGGCACATTATAATTTTTTTTTAAAATGAAGATGACCTCAGCATTAGAACAAGCTTCCAGGTAACTTCCAGGTACTGTGCAGGCCAATCTCTCTCTCTCTCTCCCTGCCCAGGAATGGCTAACTGGTTTTCTACAGAGGTGAATCATAGAATGGTTTAGGTTGGAAGAGACCTCAAAGATCATCCAGTTCCAACCCCCCACCATAGGCAGAGACATCCCCCACTAGATCATGATGCTCAAGACCTCATCCAGCCTGGCCTTGAACACCTTCAGGGAGGGAGCAGCCACAACCTCCCTGGGCAACCTGTTCCAGTGCCTCGCCAGAATTTGGCAGGTAACAGCACACAGCACTATTGCACTGCACAGTATGGGAAGCAAAGGCTTCATCACACATACTTGGGAAGGAGGAAGAAATTTGCCCATGTAATTATGATATACAGATTTGAGAACTCCACAGAGAGGACACCACCACAGGGGAAAAATCTTCCACCTAACTATGTAAAAGTAGCGATAGCAGATTTTCAGTCAGTTTTACAGAGGCAACACAAAATGCAAGCTAGAATAGTCAGCAGTTCAGACTCTCCAATTACTCACAGTATGGAAGCATTTTCAAAGTCGTGGAGCATTGAAAATCCAGGTGGAAGGTTAAGTCAGGTGTACACACTTTGATACATTTTACATCCTGTGTGAAAATGCTGATTTTTTTCTAAAGCATGCAACTTACTTGAACCTGCTAACACAGCTCACCTTCTCAACATCTGGCAAGCAATCCAGAAGGGCTGCCGTGTGCTCAGAGTCACTTGGGTCATTTTCACAACTGTTTGCTGTCATTTTCAAGGGATTTTTCGCCATGGCATCCAACACTGCTTCATAGAGCTGCTTGGTTATCAGGGGAGAGGGTAGCTCTCGCAGATAATCCTTTAGGACGCCTTTCACAAGAGACACAAGAACAGTTGCTTTTAACATGCTGCAGATTCACCTTCCAGGGATTTTGGGGGGCAGCAGGGCTCATCAGCTTCACCTATCACATAAAAAAATACCCCCTCCAGTAGCAAGCCTTGGACTTGGGAGTGAGAGATGGGAGGACAACAGCAAAGGGGCATAACGAACCACTGGTACGTGAGGACTCCCCACAAGGCCAGCTAGGAGGTAGGAAGTATCTCTGTGATATCCCAAGGCTGGGGAGCACCAGCACTTCTGACCTGGCAGCTTCTCCAAGCTCATATAAAGCAGCTTATCACAAACAACAGATTTAAATCAGGGTAGAAGGGTGTACCACCTCCAGAGAAGAGGTGTGCATGCAGGGGCTGCTGTGCGCACAAGAGCAGGTGCACCAGGCACAAGATGAGCAGAATCCTGACTAGGGCAAGGGAGAGGCAAGGAAAGGGCTCTTAAAGATCTACTCATTTCAGCTAAATCACAATTGAATTTAAATACTTCAAGAAGAAATGGCGTATTAAAAAAAAGCAAAGCTTTTTGAAAGCAGCCACTGCAATTAACAAAGCAGCCTGCCCTCTAAAAAGAGAAAGTTGGAGAGGTGGAAGATATGTACTCATAGCCTTGTAAAATCCCAAATCACTGCAAGTACCACCACACTGTGCTGTTTAACAAACCAACAGGTCACCAAAACTCAGGCTTTGTAACCTAGCTGTTAACTGAACAGTAGAGCAGAAGGTTTGGTTATGAGGCTGCTTCTAAGAAAAAACCTCAAACATACAGAACGGAAGTGAACATTTTCCCCTTCACAGCCATGTTCACATGCAGAATGCAACTAAGAGCTGGATTCTATCTGCACCCATTTTTATTTTAAAAATGATATTGCAGCAAGCACTAATGAAGCTATTGAGGCCACAGCAAATGAGCAGCACCAACTGACCAGCATCACCCCCTGGAGCTGACAGGCCATTTCTCTCTGCAGTGTAAGGAACTGGGGCAGCCAGACAAAAATTCTGTTTTTTGCAGACCACCACATAGCACCTAACAGTTCACCCTGTGCTAAAAATGGGAATGTCCCATCAGGAATATAAAATATGTAAACAACCATTAACTATCCTGAAAACATGTTCCCTCTGGTGGTTTGGTGTTCACTTTCTTTTTTTGGGGGGGTTTAAAATTTAAAAAAAAAAAAAAAAAAAGTAGGAAAAAAAAAGGCATTTTCTAGAGTCTTCCCTCTGGTCTCCAGCCCTCCTCGTGTAATTAACCAACTGCTGTGTCTTCCCTTGGGCCAGTTTGCCACCCTGAGCTGCTGCTCATCTGGTCTCCTCACTCAGCAACTCCCCACAGGGCCCNAAAAGGAATATGCCACTTGTATTACTGCTGCAGTTAAGTGTGGCCAGCAGGTTGAGGAATGTGGCCAGCAGGTTGAGAGAGGTGATTCTCCCCCTCTGCTATGCCCTGGTGAGACCTCACCTGGAGTACTGCATCCAGTTCTGGAGCCCCTATTACAAGAGGGATGTGGACATGCTGGAGTGTGTCCAGAGAAGGGCCATGAGGATGATCAGAGGGCTGCAGCACCTCTCTTACGGAGACAGACTGAAAGAGTTGGGGCTGTTCAGTCTGGAGAAGAGGAGGCTCCCAGGTGACCTCATTGTGGCCTTCCAGTATCTGAAGGGGTCCTACAGAAAACCTGGGGAGAGACTTTTTAGGCTATCAGGTAGTGACAGGACTAGGGGGAATGGAGCAAAGCTGGAGGTGGGGAGATTCAGATTGGATGTGGGGAGGAAGTTCTTCACCATGAAATTGGTGAGGCCCTGGAACGGGTTGCCCAGGGGGTGGTTGGGGTCACTTCTCTGGAGGTGTTTAAGGCCAGGCTGGATGAGGCTCTGTCCAGCCTAATCTAAGGTAGGATGTCCCTGCCCATGGCAGGGGGGCTGGAACTAGATGATCCTTGTGGTCCCTTCCAACCCTGACTGATTCTATGATTCTAAGTGGCTAGTTTTAGATTAATAACTTACTCATACCCCTTCCTTCCCACCAAATTTTATTTCTTCCCCAGATTTTAGAGACTCGTGTTCCATCACAAGACAAACATGGCAGAAGTTGGCCACAGCAGAATACAGTTTGGGATATTCTCCTTTTTCCATAAGCAAAACACTAGCAGGAGATGCTGCCTTTCATTGGGATTTTTTAATTTCAATTCTGCTTTCTTTTTTTTTTTTTTTTTTTAAGGTAGAGGTTGAAATTGGTATCAGCTTACAGTAGGAAGTGGTATCACATAATCAAATCAGCTTACACTGTTGAAACACTTACACCCATCTATTAATAATCGTTCAGTAGGAATTTCTGTAACAGCACCCAGAGTCATAGGACTATCATCTGCCAAACAATTTTCTCCTGTTTAGCCACGAACAACAAGATAGTTTGGGAGCCATGTATGGTCCTTGACCTTTCTAAGTCCTTTTTTGCTATTCACTCAGCTAAATCAGCCCAGTAAGAAGCTGGCGTTATTATTTTTTTTTCCACGAATCTATGCTTCCTGCTGCTGCCAGCCCACTAGCACATTCCCCTTGACACAGTCACATACAACAAATTTAGATAGCGAGCAGAAACTGCCACCCACTTCATTAATTCCTGATTTTTCTGACCCGCTGGACTGTTAACAGTCCTGCATGCTTTGTGCAGAGATATGAATTCACGTGGATGCCAAGAGCCTACCGGTCAGTTCTGACAACTTGCTGCACGCTTCAGTTTGAGTCACGAGCACATTTAATTATGTGTAAGCCTCTGCCAGTTCTAAGAACATTTCTCTGTCAAGATTGAACAATTAAATGTTCATTCCTTGTAATAAAAAATAAATAGATAAAAGTCTTCTGCCTCTTTTTGAGAAGGAGAACAACTACTCATATTTCAAAAGGGCACAAGGACACAAGGGCATTGCTTCAAATCATCCAAGATTTATCCTGAGGATTCATAATTTATTGAACATGTGTTTTGGCTGACAAATCACGTGCGTCAGCCTTAGAACTGCATATATAGGCAAATGTTCTCCCTCAACCCAACTCCTCTTCATAAAAGGTATACCCCATTGGAATGAAACATAAACAAGTTTTCACTGCTGAGAATGCCACCTCTACCTGTGAGCAACAGTGAACTCGATGAAACCAGCCAAGACAAGGAAGATTAAGAGCAGCTAGATGCACATTCTGATCCAAAAACCTTATTTAACCCTCTAAGTGTCACTTTGTATGATCTCAAATCAATCACTCTGTAAACTGTAATGAACAAAATTCATTCCTAATTGTGCTGGTTTGAACTAACTGGAGAATTTGAGTGAGAAAAATAGACTATAGGCTGAGAAATGAAAATACATTATGCCACTTCACTCACAGCTTTACAGAGAAAGAAAAGAAAAAAGCATTTAAGAGTTGTAACCCAAATATAGGTAAGTCAGACTGCTCCAGACCGCTCTGGGCTGCAGCTGCTCTCCTTGCATGGTTCCTTTGTCTCTGCTTTTGTAGCTAATTCTCAGTAATTCCACTAACCTCTTTCCTACTGCTATCCCTCCAGCCGATCTACCTCTGCCTATCTGCTGCATCAACAGATGGTGAGATAAGACTGGGGAAGGAGGGAAAGGTGGTAGGGGTGGTTGGAAAACCCCTCATAGGGATTTTGATCTCTGGGAGGGGTGTGGTGTTTCTGTATTACCTTTTCACTGTATATATCTGTAAATATCTGTTATACATTGTAAATATCTGCCTGTATATTAAGCATTGCTGTAAATGTAAAGCTTCATTTATGAACTTCCAGCTGTTTCTGAGTCCTAGCCAGGGTAATATCAAAGGTGGGGGGGGGGCAGGTAACTGCTAAACCACAACAATAATACACTGAAATGAACTACCAAATAGGGTAGAATTGTCCCATACAGCTGAATGTTGGATGTTACAGAAAGGGCTTTGGCACAGAAAACTTATACACTGAATACTTTTATTACATTTTCCATCTCTGGATATATAGGAAAGGAAAGCTTTTAACTAATTTCCTAGAGTAACTGGCTTACTCAGTGATGCCTGAAATCAGCTCAACTTTGACTTATGTAACAAGTATCAACAGTTAAAAACCTATTTCTCTTTTAAGCAAACAAACAAAAATCCTCAACAGCTTACTTCAGCTGTGCAGTGCAACTCCTGTCAGACATTAATGTAGAGAGCTGATACAGATGCAGACAGGCTTCCTAAGACCTCCTGTTGCTGTACTCCCAGTTCTCCTCACCTTTTCTAGGAGCTTGCCGCATGACAGGAGGTAGAGGACCAGTCCAGAGAGCCGGAGAAGGTTGCTATTTAATTATGTTCTAAAAGAAGCAATAATTCAAATGATGGCACTTTCCTGCAGCTCTAACTAGCCTGCACAAGATGACAGGAAATCTGCTTCCAAAGATCCTGCAATCTCCAACATAAAGGGAGGACAACAGGTTGATCCAGCATGGCCCTTGGATCATGTGTTGTAGAGGTACCAGCATGGCAGATGTGCCTGACTTTAACCATTTTTTTCAAGACCTCTTGCAATGCAAACCAACAGCAAGGTTTTAATCAGCTCTGTGGACCTCAGATCCTTTCAGACTCTTCCACTTCTCTCCCCAATACAGCAGTTATGAAAGCAGCTCCTTCCATACCCTCCTTCTTCCAAATCACCATTGCTTCATATCTACACAATCTCAAGCTTTCTGCACCCGTTCTCACCTAATGTTCAGCTATAGAAAAATCCAGCAGGTAACAGTTTGTTAAATGGCAACTGAAAGCTGGTTCAGAGCACAATTACAGCTTTTATCCGGCACGTTAGGAACATGATACAATTCCACATGAAAACAAACACCCAAGCATATGTATTACCTGTTATGACGTTAATATCTGGGTAGCGGCTTTCACAAAGCGTAACAGCCTTGCTGTCCTTCTCAAATGCCTCTCGAAGCTCTTTCTTAACTGCTGCTGAACCACAGAGCCGATACAGTCCTACCACCTAGAAGCAGAAACAACCGCCCCACATCAGTCAGCTTCTTGCAGAGAGGACTAATAGTTGGCTCATATATTATCCCATCACAGAAACAAACAACTGTTGGGAAATGTACGTTAAGGAGCTTGAACGGTACAAGTCATTACCATCAAATGGTCCTGTGCAGCATCAAACGTTTCACAAGAGACACTGCTGGGATGCAGCAAGTGAGTAACAATAATGTCTTCCAGTGAACCTGATGAGCAGTATTTTACTGACAGAACATGACTTCTACGTTGGAATCACTTAGTGCTTTGCTTTTATGCAAACTTGGGAAACAAAGAAACACAGCTTAAACATCTCTTCTTATTCTACTCATCCAGGTGAACATTTTTTTCCCCTAGTATAGCTGTGTAATCATACAAGATAGAACTGAAAGGTAGTGCATAGATGTGGTGCTGAAGGACATGGTTTAGCACCAGGCTCAGTAGGTAGAAAATGGTTGGATTCAATGACCGTAGAGGTCTTTTCCAAACAAAACAATTCTATGATTCAGCACAAAAAAAGGACAAAAAGCATTTTGATCTTTAAGTATCTGGTATTACAGCATACCAAAATAAGTCAATCGCTAGCAGAAAAATAAAGCAGTCATACAGCTGACTACCTACTAAAAATAATAAATGCCACAAACTTAAAAAACTGAACCAAAACCTTTCCTGCAAATTGTACAATAAACCAAATAACAATTTTATACCAGTAACTCAGGTTTCAAGAAAGCAATGAATTAGACCTATAATATGCTGTCTTAAAGATGACAAGACTCTGAATTCCAAACATTTCAAATTATATTAAAAGTTTTATACAACAGAGGAATTACTCAACATGATAGGAATGTAACTCATAATCTTGGATCAAATTGCTAGTTAAATCATGTGCTTTCATGCACTCAGATTCTGCATTTTATCACTATTTACTTTTAATTTTCATCAAGACCATCTATACAAAGCACTCCTATGATCTTAAGGAACTTAGTCTGAAACACACTGATTTTATTATAAAGAACTTCGTGGGCTGCTGTGCTGAGCAGTGGATTTTTAATCCAAAACTACCATAGACTCAAAAGACAACAAAAATAAAATTTTAATACTCTGACTTGGTACTGATTTAGATCATATATATGTTTCCAAACAAGAGTATTTGTCTGTCCATATATTAATTCCTGTTTAAATAAACTCAAAGTTCCCCAATGAAATCTGTACTCCTTTCTTCTCGGGGCTGACTACAATCTAGTATTTGCCTAAAATCCAAACACCTAAACTTTTAGTTTCTAATGCTGCATCTGCAATTGATGTGGAGATCTTACAACGTGACAGCAGTCCATAGGGGAATTAAAAAAAGTCAGACCAACACATACACAAAACAAGAAGTTAACAGTATATTTTGCATTTTTGGTTCTCCCTGTGCAAATACACAAATTAGATTTCATGCTTAAAAGCACCAGGTACATCCAGACTCCAATCGCTTCATTACCAGTGTTGCCTTGATTACCCAATATCATTTGCATGACTAGGTGCTAATAAGCCCAACATAAAATGCTGAAACCATGGGATGTATATAATGGGGAAAAAAACCCCCCAAGACCTTCTCTTCCACTTATCTACATAACATTAGGAGAAGCATTTGCAATAAGTATCATACAGTTATTATCAGTAGTGATTTTGAGCACAGCGATTACACAGAAGTACCATTTCTCTATATATGTTATGACCTAGGTTATAAATCAAGAGTTAATCTCTTAACAGCTGGAACTACATCCAACCTGACAGCAATTTCAAATAGTAACAGTGTCAGGTGTGATTACTTCTGAGCAACAACAGGTGTAAAGGAAACCAAGCGTGAACATATGCTGCAGAAGACCATACGAGTGTCTCCCACCAGTTTCAAATTAATTGCCAAAAGGAACATACGACCTTAGGGATTGTGCATTGTCCTTCCCAACAGACTTCTCACCTAGCATCCGTAACTGGTGATTTGTTTCCACACTTTGTTTCTCACACATATTTTTGTCCATTAGGTTACATCAACTGATAAACTGTGTTAGGATGAAAAGAAGACACTGTGCACTGCTGCTTTACAGCACTCGTGTCCTAATTCTGAAAACAACTCAAAGAAACGCAAGGAGAAGTAACATGGGGACTAATTCAGCCCCTCAGCATCATCTCTGCACAAAGTGACATCCAGAAAAGTCTTTGGCATATTGCCCTTGGGCTGCACACAGGAAAGTAAGGTTTTGTCAGAAGACCTGTCCTCATCACTTTGTGTCACTGCACAAAGCGTCTCACTTTTGGGTAAGGGAGAACATTTTTACATGTAAATATATGTCCATATGGAGTGATCAGTGTCTCAGGAATCAAGCATTTCCAAGTTCTCATCTCAGCTCTGCTTTTTGAGGGATACTCTGCATTGCTGGGTGCTGCAGGTTCATCTTGCTATCCCCAGTCTACTGTGAAAATCTCCTGTGAGCAGGTGTACATCTGGTCTACAAAGGACAAGTCAGAAGCACTGACTTCATACAGTTCTGTTATTTTCTCATATTACAATGACCAGTGTGTACCAAACAGGACTAGCAGAGGAAAAAAAATTAATTGACATAGAATCAGACAGGCTGGAAGAGACCTCTAAGATCATCCAGTCCAACTTATCACCCAGCTCTATCCAATTAACTAGACCATGGCACTAAGTGCTCCATCCAGTCTTTCCTTGAACACCTCCAGGGATGGCAACTCCACCACTTACCTGGGCAGCCCATCCAATGCCAATCACTCTCTCTGTGAAGAACTTCCTCCTAATATCCAGCCTATACCTCCCCTGGCACAACTTGAGACTGTGTCCCCTTGTTCTGTTGCTGGTTGCCTGGGAGATGAGACCAACCCCCACCTGGCTACAACCTTCCTTCAGGTAGTTGTAGACAGCAATGAGGTCACCCCTGAGCCTCCTCTTCTCTAGGCTAAACAACCCCAGCTCCCTCAGCCTCTCCTCACAGGGCTGTGCTCCAGGCCGCTCACCAGCTTTGTTGCCCTTCTGTGTACATATTCCACGTACGGGTGTTTTTAATTGCCCCTTCCCCTGCATGCACTCCGCAGCAACACCTATCCCTACACAGAAATACTAACAATGCTGATTAAAATATGCACAGTACCTGACAGCCTCTCTTCTCGATCTCCAGAATGCATTTGTGCATCAAAAGTGGCACCATCAAGCCCACGTTTTCCTTCTCTACAACTTTTCGGGCATCCAACCCAAACATCACAGGCTCCTGACCTGCGTCGAGGTCATCAAGAGAGTTCTCCCATTGCTCCATGAGCGACAGCTTGACATAAATAAGCCCCCTTGGTTCCAGCTTGACAGCCAGCTGATGCGTCTTTGTCACTCGGAAAAGAGTGGGAAGAGCCACAGTTCCATGACAACAGACCCGATTTTTCCGTGGGGTGGGTTCCCAGCTGAACACCACCAGCTTTAAGTGCTGAGCATTTTCAATTTCTATGTTAAAAGTGTGGTCCATATCTAAAAACGTTGTCCTGCATGTAAGCAGGGCTGTTCTTGCTTTGTTTACCGAGTCAACCTGTATTGCACAAAAGACATCTTTTGAATCTATTCTTGGTGGTTTCAAGTCTTCAGCACCATAAAAGTGGATGCTCATGAGTCCAGAGATGTACTGAGAACACTTGGGCTGATCGGAAAAGTTGTAGTGCCTGAAGGCATCGATATCTATTTCAGTTTTACCACCATTACTTGGAAGGCTCTCCTTTCCTTTCCCACACTTGGTTTCATGCCCATGTTTACCTGATTTTGATATAAGTTCAGGAGAGTCACCATCACTGAGGTAACCACCTTTGTTGAAGGATTTGGAGCTCCTTAAGGTTTTCTTTTTGTAGGTGTGTTGTGATGACACACTGCTGTCCAGATGGTAACGGCTTATTACATTCCTGCTGGCAGCTGTGCCTGAGTTCCCAGAAGACGGCAACGACACTGTATGTCTTGTTTCCCTACAGCTACCCTTCTGCTGGGAAGGAGGATTATCTGAACTAGTATGGCTTGACGTTCCCTTGACGCTCAGCTTCCTGCTCAGCTCTGGCAGTTTTTTCATTTTCATGGAAAGCTTCCTCACAGTCCTGGGAGACTTAATTCTATCAGGGAAAGGCCAGTTGATTGATCCGCTTTTTTTCAGAGGACTGGGACTTGGAGGAGAAACCTCTGTTGAGGGTATATCAATCTTGTGTGCAACTGCGACTCCAGATCCTTTAGAAGAAAAGAGAGGAACAATGTTTTTCAGACAGCTTAGTAACTTTCACAGCAATGAAAACAAAATATTTATCTAGGGAAAAACACATTGATTTGTCACAACTCGAGAAATGTAATTCCTTCAGACGAGGATCACTCATTCATCAGTCACAATTTCTTGAGCAATCAATCTGCTGACTCCTCCAGCCAAATCTGGCAATTCATACTCAAAAGCCAGATTTGTTCTGCATTATGAAGATGAAAGGGCCAGAACCTCCAAACAAACAAATGAGCTATCTCACCCTTGATCCAGTTGTGCAGTATCACCCATTCAAGCACACGTGGCTGCATTCTTGGGGCACAGGGGCAACAAAACCAATCTTAAATAGGAAAACACTGGAATATGGCAAATGTACTTTTGTCTGTGAAGCGGTTAACTATGTGCATCAGCACATCAGTACTGCCTACTGCTCTTGAGTCTGAAGGAAAGACATTTGTCTCTAATAAAGAATATAACTATTATTCTCTTGTGCGTGTCCTTCTGTTACCCCAAAAAGCCCTAAATGCCTCCTATGTAGGCACCTGCAGTGTCTCACACCTCTTCTCCCACCTCTCTCAGATCTTTGTTTTTGTGACAGGACAGAGAAAGATTAATACAAGGAAGATTTTTTTCCCTCCCAAAAGCTGCATACTGCACTGCCTCATTCCTGCTAGCAACTTTTCATCCTTCCTGGCACAACAACAAGGCTTAAAGTGATATGGTTCCCAAGCAATCTCCTTGTGGAAAATCACCCATCTTTCAAGGTACCCAAGAGAAGAGAAAAGGATCATACCAGCAGGCACTGATGCTAAAGAGGGAAAGAGACTCCTTCAATTTTGCAGTAAAAGACAACTGGTTAAGGAACACTATACTGTCAGACACAAGCCAGTACTGCACACAGCCAGGAGTCTGTGGTTCACCTCATGGTCCAACATTCAGTCAAATCCAAATCAAGCCATAGTTCAGGCTTTTTTCACTTTCACCAGTATGAGGCAGTAATGACTGTAGAAAAGGCAATGAATCCACACAACAAAACATGCAAGAAGGGAACTGAATCAACAACAGATAGTAGTAAAATCACACAAGTATTTTCACTCAGAACCACTTTTCTATCTCTGGAGAAATCAACAGTGTTCTTGCTATGAATAACGACCCAATTCACTCATCACTTCCCAAATTTCAGCAAAGGCACTTATGTAGCCTTGCCCCTACAGGCTAGGGTACTACAGAGCCCTTAAGCATGCTAACCTGGTGTGGTGCAATTAGCCCAAGCAGCTCATAGACACTCAGAGCTCTACATCCACCTGTCATCCTACCTTGACAGCCAGAGAAGGGGAAAGCTTATTTATGGAATACAGAAAGACAAAAGTGTTGTTTGCATGAGATTCTGAGCAAATCACACTTCATAGAGGTTTCTCTTATTGGTTTCTCAAAGGCTTAGCTTCAACTCTAAACTAATCACTTCAAGTCCAAACCATCATACAGATAGTGATTTTTTTTTTTTTTAACAAATCCACCACTCACCAAAATTGATTTTTGCCGTTTAACTACAGCTTACTTTTTAAACTTCCCTCAGCTTAAACGTTTAAATCAGGCTATCTGGTCTGGCCAACGTGATTTCTTGCGACTCTGATTTCTCTCCCCAGAAGCATCCTATAAAGACTAGCTCTACTTCCAACAGAACTTTGGCTTTAATAACTTTAGCAGATAGTTGCTTAAACGAGCATCTTTATAAAAGAAAGCCTCAGTTATGAAGAGTAACGTATAGAATCCGTTTTCTGGAGCAAGAGAGGAAAATTCATTTAGCCCTGGATCTGATGGAAGTAGTTCCCTTGTAGGGGAAGGGCTATTTCTAGCACGCCTGCTGTGTTTTTCTGGCAAGCAGCTAGTTAGAAATGTGGTGTTTGATAAAAGCGGACAAAGCCTTCCCTTGTACTGCAAATCACAGCACGGTCCCACTGGTGGGCTGGCCTGGAGCGCTCACGGCAATCAGTGCCATACTGCCGCCCGCTAACATTAATCTTCCCTTTTCCGTCGAAAGCCTCTGGCACAGGCTTGGAAAAGCAGGCCAGCAAATTAAACTCCCCTCAGCTCATTAAAACTCAAGAGTCAATCTTACACCCTGACTTTTACATGTCCAACTTCTGCTGTGTTCAGCACCAAATGGTTAAAAGGAAATATGCGGCTGGAAGAAACTTAACAGTGAAGTATTATGCAGGATGGTATTCCCATCAGCACTGAGCCACATGTTGTTCCACTAAAGCCAGCAATGTGCTGAGGTATGCACGCAATTTTAAAGAGCGTACATGACACAGCTCTGGACAAGCTGCAAAAGAAGCTGTAGGACAGCCCAGTAACACTTCGCTTCCCAGCCTAGCAATCTGGTGCAGCTTTCTCACACGGGTGCTAGAACAACTGAGCTGTACCTTGCTCCTTTTACCAGGTCACAAGGCTACGCTGCAAACAGGCTCTCCACTGTCCCTGTCCCCACTCACTCTAGCACTACACGTCCTACCTCAATGGTTAAACTTTAAAAACAGGCTTAAGGAAGGATGGTAGGAGATAAAACATAGGAAACACATGTCATGCAAGTGACTACTAGGGCTGCAAGAGGATCATCAGTTTCATCTATGCAGCTGACTATATATATACACGTGTATATATATACATAATTCATTAATTTTTAACTGTGAGAACACTCAATCACTCAAACAACATCCCCAAGTGTACAGTGTAGTCTCCATCACTTGAGGGTTTTCAGATGTGACTGGAAAGGGTGCTAGGCTTATCTAGGCTCTCTTTCCCATCAAACGGAGGACAGGATGACCTTCTGAGTTCCTTTTCAGCTGTGTCTGTTCTATGATATATTGTCTTCACCACATCTACCTTATGCTTTCCACAAGCTCTAGCAGTATGAGCAATGCAGAAAGAAACCTCAGCTTTAGAGGGGCAACAAAAGTCAAAGTAACTTCATACCCCAAATAACTGCTTCCATCAGCTATTTGTTTAGCTTGACTAATAATTTTTTTCATTGTTCAATGAGATGGCTGCACAAAAGGATAAAGCCTTTTCTTGACCAAAGAGACAACTGGAGAGACATGAATAGTCCATAGTGCTTTGGGAACCCAGAGACTCCCCTGCCTCCCACATCATCCAGCCAGGTGTCCATAGGGCAACTGCCACTGTCCTCTTGGCCAAGCAGGCTGATGATTACAGACCATAGCTCAAGGGAAGAGAGAGTTCAAACTATCTTAAGCACTTCCAACACAGCCCGTCAGACACAAGCAGTGATCCAGCATGATAAAAATGCTGGTCTGACCCTGCTGAACACTTTATGTCTGCTTGGGCACACATGGCACTGCCATACCCCCTGCCAGCAACAGATGGTATTTTACAAGCACATTTGATTATTATAGAAGTAACATTCCTTGTGGCTTAAAGTAAGGTTCCTGAATCGCTGTAAAGTTTCTCAGAAAACCTGTAATTTATTTTGGGGACAACAAGTTGATGTGAATGAGTAAGTCACAAAACTATCAGTTTCTTATTACAGCCAACTATGGAAGTATCACACAGCCCCTAGCATGAGGTAAGGGAAATGCTGAGTTCCCACCAAACTCAACCTGATAGGTAATTTTCCCTCACATTTTCCAGGCATATTTGATAAGTAAACTACATCTAACACTGAGGGCATCTCTCTGGAGTAATGGCATGACGGCACAAGACCTACACATTTTCATTTAGAAAAGAGAAAAACAAAACCAGTGATTACAGCTTTCAAAACCAAAGTTTTCCTTCTGCCTGTATTTTTCAGGCTTTATTAATTATTTCTAAAAATCAACCCAAGGGTATACTGGGAAAATGCACAAAAAATAAAAAGCAGGAAATCAGGAAAGCCTAAATATCTCAAAAGTGTTCTTGTGGAAAAGAATAGGTGAGAGGAAAAGGGCTGCTGTTGCTGTGCTGGAATCCACAAGAAATACTGATCTGGATGCTCGGCTGACATAAATGGTACAGCTCTACTGACATCAAAGGTGTTAGCTCTCTTGAATGCATGCAAATTACATTTCAGTAGTTCCAGGCTTGTTCTGATATAAAACTTCAGAGTAGAACTTCTAATGGCATTGAAGGAAGAATTCATGATATACCAAACTGAAGGAACTTCAATTAAGACAAAAGGAACACATGACCTCTATGCACATCACCAACCAAAGGGAAAAAAAAAATCTAAAAAATTAAGAGACCTTTTCACATTTGAGATAGAAATTATTTCTAAGGAATATCTTAATTATGTAAATAAATGGAAGAATCTCCTTCCCCCCTACCAAGGTTAAAAGTCCTTTTTACTCCTATAAAAATTACTATTTTGACCAAAGCAGTTTCAGAGTTCCATCCCACATAATGCTTCAGAGTCAAGGAATGGTGAAATTATTTAAAAGTTAAAAAAACAAAAACAAAAAACAAAACAAGCCCACCAAACTCTTTAAGAAGTGCAGTGCCACGAATTAGGCTGTGATAAACCCATCAACCCAGGAAACACTTCTATGGGAGGAAAAGATAAAAACTAAATTGCTTTAGATTAATATGGGAAAGGATCACAGTATAACCCCCACAAGGCACATGCACACCAAGAGGTGAAGGGGCTGACTACTGCCTCAGAGCATCCATGGCAGCAGTATCTCACTAGAGAGAGAGGAACAAGGACATAGAACAGCACTTTAGATCTGTGACCAGATTTAGAGCCTGATATTTTAAACGTCAGTGATTCTGTGATGCAAGTAAACCAGTCAGCTCTGCTCAGATGCTGGCACTACACCAACAGCAAGTGGCAGTGCCATGGCTGATGCCAACCACTGCCTTGTTTGGGCTGTACTCCTGAAGATTTCCTCCCCTTGCTGTGCTTTTCATGTCATGAAAAGTGGCTTTGCCCTTATTTCCCCAGTCAGAGGATAAACGGTAATTCAGTACAAATCAGAAACTGCAAAAGGCAATAGCTATTTTAAATTAGCTGCTTCTACTCCACAGCTGCTAAATGCTTTTGCCTCTTCTCAACAGTAGGTCTTTATGGTGTTGTCACCCCATGGGTCAAAGACACATGGATGAATAAGCCCTCAAAGTTTAAAAGCACATGCACAAACTGCCCAAAAGCCCACTGACAAACTGGCTTCATCTTTGCAGGAGAAGCAGAGGGACTTCTCTGCCACACACCAAACCATTCTGGTTTCTCAAACATTGTGCAAATATTTCACATGAATGCTTTTCTGCCCCATGACACCAAAGCTCCTTGCACTTGGAAAACTGCTAAATCACAAAAGGTGTCTTCCATCTGGGAAAAAAAAAATAAGCTAATAGTACTTGTAACATATGGAGGGAAATTTTCTGCTCAGTGTATGTATATTGCTGGAAGCTTATTTGCAACATCCAAGCATGCAAAGTATTTCCCTGCATTGGCCTCCAAAGATGTAATTGGAAACCGAGGCAGTGGTCACAGTCTAAGTGAAGAAAGAGCTCCAAGTTGGCATGTATTTAGGCTAAGTGAGAATATGGCATCAATCTTTACTTCCCACAACACTGAAATCTGCTTATGGTGATTCCTATCAGTATTTTCCATACAGGCAACTAACACATGTGTATCCTGGTAACCTGTACAAGTCCTGTTGGGATGTCTCTGAGAGAGACACATGTGAGGATGATTCCACTGATTAGGCAGACACTAATCCCTACAGTAATCCTCCCCAAAAGCAAAAATATTACAAATTCTTCAGAAGGCACAGCTCAGAGCTCCACGATGTAAATGTTGCAGGAGCCGACATTTTAAAGGGATGTTCTTCCTCAGCACACATCTATAGAAACATACAAGTTCAATCCTAAACAGTTGTAAAGAAAATTTGCTTTAACGTTTTATATATGGAAAAAAAAAATCATATTGAATTAATTTAAAAATTACTGCTATTTTTCAATTGTAACCATTTTGCCTGTAAAAGGAAACAGCCTCCAGGGTCCTTCACCACTTAAAACTCTTCTCCCAAAGACCTAATAGCACAAGCTGGCTACGTTACTAACTCAGAACCAACCTACTATTTTACCTTTTGTGTGCTTGTTATAAACACAATACATTAACTATTTTCTCAAGCTCTGCTACAGGGGTGCCTTACTTTTAATCAGTTTGTTTTCAAAAGCCAGCATGGCCAGAATCATTTGCTAAGGAGTTGCCTGACAAATCTTATTAACATAAATGGAATCTACTGTAGAAAGTAACTAGATTAACACCAGGAAATAATGATGCAAATCAGCATCTCTTCAAATACAATCCATTCTATCAATAATATTTACAAAAAGTATTTATTTGGTACTGTGTTTGGGAAGACTCTCAATTCTATTTTTTGTTCCTTAATATTCTGCCTCTCAAAAGAACAAGAAAACAAAACAAAACCAAAAAATCCACGACCATTTTCTGCCTGTGAAGTTGGAAATCCAAGTAAGGCACCTACCTGATACTGACATACGTGAAGTCATATCAAGAAGAAAGGTAAGCAGACTTTTCCCCAAAGCAGTAACTGCTTATTGCTCAGGAGTTACTATTAAGTGTACCCAGCTTTGTCACAATATAGATATGGATTTCATATCAGTTGTGCAATTTAAACAAGGTCCTAATACAAATACATTTAATTGACCATGTTCCACTTCATGCAGTAATTTCATATGGATGAATTGTCATTTTAAATTTGACTGAAAATAACTGTAGATGCCTTAACTGGATTAAAAAGAACTAAGCCACTTCTTAATAAAGCCAATTACCAAGCAGCAGGGATCCACTTTACCATCAATTAATCTATTCAATGTGAGAGCTATTCAAGACATGCAAAAAGAGAGATGCATTTAAAGCACCTTCATTAACTCAATGTATAACAAACCAATTAGGAGAAATTCATAACACATTTTTTCCTGGTTTCATGAGAAACTGTAAATACACAATTTTGCAATCAAAAATGTTTCTTCACTATGAAAACAATTTTAATTTTTTTTCTTCTTAAAGGGATTATTTTTTTTCAGAAAATAAAGTAATCCATATACTGATAGATTAACCACTGTAGACACACATGGATTTCCTAACTACCCCTGTTTACTGGCCTGTTCAAAGTGCCTAGAGCTCCAACAACAACAAAAAACCTACTTTAGAACACAGCATTTCATCTGTCTTGCAGTATTTGACACAACTTTAAAAGTAAGCTATTTCTAAACAAACGCATGACAACTTCAACACTTTGCAACTAAAAACATGCTCATATCTGCAGCATTTTGACAAAAGAACAAAATATGAGCTCCCAGAAGAGAAGACTAAGTGTTTTTTCTTCTGCTGTTTACAGCAGTTGCTCTGGTGCCTCTGAAAACAAGCCCCATTCCCAGAAGCGACCTCTGTGCTGGGAATCCATGCACAGCAGCTCCTGGCATGTAGGGACACACAGCCAGAAGCCTGCTGGGATGGTGAGGTTGAATGGGGGCAGCTCAGATGGGGGTTCCTCTAGAGGACAATGCACATCTGGGCTCCAGTGCTGGTGCTTCAGGTCCTCTCTGCTGAGCTGGGCAGAGATAAAGGCTCTTAGTGCAAAGGAAGAACAAACTTTCTGCAAAGAGAGGAAGAGGGAATTCTGTGTTTCCTGAACTTCACACTGTTTCTAACTCTCAATAGGGTATTAGAGTTAAGATCAAGATACAACACTTTTAAAAATATCTTTTTGGAAAGGGTTGGGGGGCAGGGGGGGCTTCCTGTTCACTTTTGCTTGGTGTGGTCTTTTTTTGGGGGGGGGAAATCTTTAATATGATGATGAATTCACACACTAATGGAATTATGGAAATGAGACTATCACTTAGCCAAAGATAACAACAAAAAGGCTGACTTCCAAAAGTGAAAACCGCTCCTTTGCAGTCTATTAGATTAGCCTGAGACAGCCAACAAGACTGTAATTACAGAAAGCAAGGTGGTCTTCTAAAAAGCCATCATTAAAAAGTCCCAGACAGCAAGTTAAAGAAACTTCTTCAAGCATGGAATCTAAGACCAGGGTTAGACAGTAGCTAAGTAAGGAAATGCAGTGTGTCTTCACAACACCAGGCTCTAGTAAGCTTGTTTTGTATAACCTTGGTCTTAAGCAAGGAGGGAGCCAAAGACCACAGAGGGCAGCCACATTTGGACATACAATGAACAACATGACTGAGAAACAACTGTGCAGCTTTACATTTAGTAGGTATCAGCCTCACAATCTGATGATTTTTTAATGACTTTGACATGCATTTCTACCAGAAACTTGCTCACCAGAGACAAGGATCAGAAAAGCAAGACACAAGGGTTTATTATTCCTTAAAAAAAAAAAAAAAAAAAAGAGGACATAATACTTTCACGTTCCTGAAACCACTTACCTGCTGAAGGGCACTTAAAGGCAGGATTGTCCTCGACTGCTGGCACACTGGGAGCTTTGCAGCCAAACCTCTGCCGGTACTGCTGAAAGTGCTCCCCGGGATGCAAGGCATCAGCTTGACTCACTTCACTGGGATGAGCCATCCAACTGTTTCCCACACTCTCCAGGGAGCATTGGACACCCTCATGGGGACCCATGGCCATCCCAGAGTCACCCCCAGGCTGAGGGTTGTACCGGATTGCTGGGGAGCAGACAGCAACAGGGCTATTCACAGCAGAAGAGCAGACTCTCAGCAAGTCTGGCTCATCATCTTCAGGGATAGGATTGTACCATATTTCACCTTCATCATCTGCATCATTATCCTCACTGAAGTCCAAAGCAGTGCTCCTTAGTGCAGCAGGGCTTGTGGTGCTCGGCAGGGCACTGACGGGAGCACAGCTTCGTGCAGGGCGCTCCCACCCCACTGGTGGCATAGAAGGACCTCGCAGCACTGGGGGTTCAGGCAGTGGGATGGGAGATTTGGGTACCAAGATAACAGCTCCATGTGCTTCCTTACAGGCGTTTTCATCTGGAGGAGGAGGAGGTTGATGTGTGCTCTGCTGCAGCCAGCTACGTTTCTTGGAAACAGTAATGCTGTTCACCTGCAACCTGTGTTCAGGAACCTCGCTGGCCTGGGGGTACCTGGGCTCCTTCCTGCTCCTTGAAGCTATGTAAACATTTTCTATTAAATCTGTTCCCAGAAAGAAAGGAAAAAAAGAGAAGAAAAGACAAATGTTCAGAATATATATGCTGTTGTGTGGCATTTGCATTAGACCTCATTGGAAAGGACAAAAGATAAGTTGATGTGATTGCAAAATTAGATTCCAGCCTGTCAAAGCAGAGGGTGCACATGATGGAAGAGTCAGGTCTGCTTGCCTGTATTTTTAACACCATGCAATTTAGATAAACGGCACTGAGATAGCCCTGCTGAAAGGTCACAGATACTTATATAGAAATGGCTGTTTTCTGCCAAGTTCAAAACCAGTCGGTTTGAAAAGTTGCTACCTAGTATTTCTCCAGTACTCTTACACCAGTGAAGAAATAGAACCTTCTTTTGGTATAATGTACTGCCTAAAAAGCCACAAAAGAACTCCAGAGATTCAACACTAGATTTACGTATAAATAAAAGTGCACAGAAACATCCAGATGAGACTGCCCTTACCAGCTTTATCCCGCAAACAAGATAGAAGCATCTCCTGACATGTGGGAAATACAATGAAAAGATATTGTCATGAAACAAAAATTTCACACAACACCCAATCGAATTCCACTGACCGCTCCCAAAACTTGGAACAATTTCTTTAAAACAATGGCCAAACATTTAATTACGCAACAAAAAAAATCCACGTGCACTTGAGCCCCTAGTCAGAGCAGGTCCAAGTGGTACACTGAGCAGCAGTGCCATGTCCCTGGCAGGCTGCAGGGCACAGCAGCTGCACACCTGTTCCAGGAAGTGGGACCGCATAAAGAAAGTGCACCTCACCCCTAGGCAAGCACTGGCCCCTGTCCTGAGGAAGGAAAGCTGCAAATACAACCAAATTAAAACAAGAAACCGAGGTCACATACTCCTCACGCTCTTCTGCAGAAGAGGGCAAACCACACAGTTTGCACAACTTGTTTTCATTCAAAGCCCACTGCAACTGGAAATTCTACACGGAAGCAGCTATTTGAGACTGCCTGAACATTATTCTCATTTAAAAAAAAAAATATTTACACACCAATAATGGATGTTAAAATACAGACACTTCTCTGAGGGATTCAGGGAGCAGCTCTGTAAATCCAGCTAAGTTTGATGGAGACAGGGAAAAGACTGTCACTTGAACACCTTCCTTTCAACCCTCTTTTTTTAGGTCTGTAGATCAATGACAGGAGAGGTTCTTGATAAGATCTAAAACACCACCATTTAATTTGATGAAAGATTCATCATTTCATGATTGTTTTGAAGCTGAGGTTTGCTTGTTCAGCTAAACTACAATACAAACACTGTTTGTGATTCGAAGAATTAACAAAATCAACAGCACTCATTTTGGAAATTGTGCACACCTCCACTTAACTGCTTTGTTACACTTGGACCTAAATCAGTCAGCTAAGATCATCTGAGGAAAGTGTGAAAGCAGGGCTGAAGACAGACCTCTGGCAAAGTTTCAGTGACTTGGCTGCAAAGGTACTCATTCCCCCACCTATAGTCTGGAAATGTAAGCATGTCGTTGTAAAAGCTCCCCTTTACATCACTGTTCATGTAAGAACTAACCAACCAGGCAGGGAACTCATCTGCAGTGGGCACAGGGCTATGCCTACATTTTCAGGAAACCAGTTTGGATCAGCAGCCTCTTGGGCAGGCTTCCTGCTGCCAGGGACAACTACCTCAAAGTCCTTCACTTCTACATGGACAGCTCAAGGAGTGGTCCCTGTTCCAGAGACACAAATAAACAGCTGGAGCATCCAGAAGCTGTATGTCCACTAACAAAAATATCTGCTACTTCCTGCTTCACTGCAGAAATGCAGAGCGCTTCCGCACTGGTTACGACAGCCTACAATTCCCAAAACAGCCTGGCTCCTAAGAAGTACTGCCTGCCTAAATATACATCCAGTGACACATCTGGCACCAGCCTCAGGCTGCACTTCTGTCCCAGCAGCAGCAAACACGAAGAGCAAACTCTGCGTTGTTTTCAACATCCGTCTGGGTATCTCGACAACAAACCATCCTGCAAAAGTTTACCACAGAAACATTAATAATGGAGCAGTTCCAGCGTATACCGGTGCTGCCTGCAGAGACATGCCACCTATCACACCTCTTCAGAACTACCCCTTCTCCAGTAACCCAACCGGCCAACGCGCTGCCAGAGCTCAGCGACTGCAAACCTTCTCTGAATCTCATCCAAACGGTCCTTACGTGAACATCTTCCAACTGCAGTTTCTGCAACGGATAGCAGCATTTGCAAGCACTGCTTCCCCTTTATTCGAACTTGGCCCTGATCCTGAAAGCCCTTATGCCTCTGTTTATTTTAGTAACAAACTGTTTCACATGCAAGTATCTGCACAACCAGTGGCACTGTATCACAGAGCAACTTTTCAACGTCCTTACCTGTTACAGTAACGAGCCAATTTTAAGTAAATACGAAGGTTTCGTAGATAAACAGGTCGGGCACGTACATTTTGTTCCAGAGCAAAGTTTCATTCAGAAGAACGCTGCTTGCTTTCTGTATTAGTACTTTTGCCTACACTCTACTAGCACTTTCATAGATTTAAAAGATGCTAAAAATCAGACCAGGCCTCCACACAAATACAGCCCATCACTAACGGGTCTCTCTCAGACAGCTTCGATACGGTGTTATAAAAAAGAAAAAAAAAAAAGGAGAAGAAACCCAAAACAAAATAAAAAGAAGTCACGAGAGAAAAAGAAGCAGAAAAAGAAAAATGTAATTGCTGCTTTTGCCTTCCACTCTATAAAAAACGAAGTCGTTATTTAGAGGTAAATCATTATTAAGGTAACAACACTTAAAAGCTCCCACAATTTCAGCTCAACTTGAGGTCAAAATTGATATTCTGCCTACTAAGCAGGCAAATAAAATATTTCAACTTAATACTGTGCACCGCTTCTCAGACGGCAACGAAGAGAGGCGCAGCTTTCTTCCAGCTTCTCCGTACAAGGACCAAACAATACACAGCTCTTTTAGTTGCTATTTAAGCACGTTTATTTCACTAGGTCTCCTACCAAAACTCTAAAATGTAATAATCAGGTATTTAAATGGAGCAACAGCAAAATCAAACCTTTACTTGTGAGCTTTCGAGCTCACCCAAACAAACAATCAGCGACCCAAACCCAAAGAATGGCAAACAGTCATACGCTAAGAAAATGTGCAGGGATTCAAAGTCGTCGCGAAAATTCAAGTGTCTCCTATTTTAACACGGAATTTTTATCCCTGCGAAGAAAAGAGATTACTGATGTGAAGATGCTACCGCTGAGGACCAATTCAAGTCCTAAACTCAAGATCGGCACCCACCTCCGGACCCTTGCCGCGACTCTCCGGAGCGTGGGCACGGCGCATCCCTGGCGCCCACAGGACCCCCTGCTCTCTCGGCAGGGAACCGGCTGCCCGCCGCCGTTCTGCTGCTGCCCACCACCCGCGCCCGGCAGGTGGAGGAGCGGCCACGGGCAGGCGAGCAACCGGAGCCCCGCGACCGAGCCCGGACCAGCTCCGTCTGCAAGCACTTACCCTGAGGGGCGCAAATCCCGCCGTGACGGTGCCCGGTGCCCGCGGCCGCCCCTCGCTGGGACCTCCTGCCCCGCAGCTTGGAGAGCGTCCTGCGGAGCGGGTCAGCCATGCCTGGGTGCCGCCTCCCCACCGTCTATCAGCGGGCGCTGCCTGCCGGCCCACGGAGGCCAGCAGCCGCCCTGCGCGGCGGCAGCCCTGGGCCGCACACCCCCATGGCGGCGTGGCTCCGCGCGCCCGGCCCCGGCTCCGCCGCGCACATACTTGGCATAGCTGAGCGGGGTGAGAGGGCGCCCGCACTGCGCATGCCTGCGCCGCCCTCCCTCCCCGCCTCGCTCGGGGGGCTGCGGGAGCGGTGGGTTACAGCCCCTGGGGCGCCGCGCCCCGCGGGACCGGTGGGTTACAGCTCCTGGGGGGCCCCGCGGGACCGGTGGGTTACAGCCCCTGGGGCGCCGCGCCCCGCGGGACCGGTGGGTTACAGCTCCTGGGGGGGCCCGCGGGACCGGTGGGTTACAGCCCCTGGGGCGCCGCGCCCCGCGGGACCGGTGGGTTACAGCCCCCGGGGGGACCCGCCCCGCGGGACCGGTGGGTTACAGCCCCTGGGGCGCCGCGCCCCGCGGGACCGGTGGGTTACAGCCCCTGGGGCGCCGCGCCCCGCGGGACCGGTGGGTTACAGCTCCTGGGGCGCCGCTGGGCGAGCCAAGGTGCCGCCAGCGGGGCTACTCGGTCAGCCTCGGGGTATCGCCCCTAGGCCATCGGAGGAAAGGTACCTGCGGTGTAAGACCAGGTGGCCTGGGGTCCTGGGCCCATCGCAGGTGAGTGGTGGGGTCCGTCCTGCTGCTGGACAGGCTGCCCTCAGTAGACTTGTACTCGGAAGCATTTCTCACTACAGGTCGGAGTTACCACCTCCGCCAGCCGTGTGCATAGTATTTCTTGCCACAGACCGAACGATTCGCAGCATACCTTGAACGCTTCTTTACCCCATTACAACGTTTGGGGGTTTCCCCCCAAAGAAACAAATCTGAACGCTGCAAACTTACTCTTCCCTGCGGGACAAAGCCCATGCGTGTGACTGTTCTTGCTGCCCGGCAGACTTTCAGTTACCCTCGGCCCTGACTCTGCTGAGAGCAGCATCTTGCTGCTGCGCAGTGAAGTCCCTGCGTGCTCCTCAGCAGAGTAGCCCCAGCGACAGGGGGATAAAGTTGGCCTCGGTGGTTTAGTATTCTAGCTAAAACGCCAAAGACTTGGAAAACAAATGGCACTAGGTCAGAGGAAATCGTGCACTGAGGCTGGTGAAGCAGGGAAGTTTAGGTGTATGCGTTGCTCAGGGACATTGTGCATCAGTTCTATTAGCAAGTGCACAGCCCTTTGAAACGAGGCTCTGGAAATGGTACGGTACTGTTGGTTTGTTTTGTTTGTTGTTTTTTTTTTAACCGAAAGTACATGGATCCACATCTCCTGTGTTTCATTTAGTTATGAGCAGCTTCAGGAATATAATTAGCTGCTTTTTATTCCACGTCTCGCAAACGACCTGCAATACGCCTGTCATGAGGTGGGTGAGAGCAGAGGAGCCACCCCTGTCTGCCACCCCTTGACAGAGGGCTGGATGCTAACCTCCTGCAGAAGGCAGCTGTTAGCAGGCAGGCATCTCCCACGTTGTGCATGCCAACCACAGCATTGCCTCCATACAAAACAACCACCCAAACACTGGGCCCAAAGGAAGTGCTCGTTCTGTTCTGGGGAGAACAAACGGAGATCACAGACATCAGACATGGTCACAGATTTCCTCTATCACCGAATTTTGAGAGGGGTTTCATAATTTAATAATTTGACAATTTGTTATTCTGAAGAGCAAAATTAGATTGAAAACTTGAATCTTTATATGTGAGACACCAACAGTAATTCAGTAGTAATACCTGTATTTCTACAATGAAAAAAAAAAGAAAGTCGTGATTGCATCTAAAAGCTCATTATAGTTGCATGTCACATTGCAACAACCTGAAATGCTATTTTGCCATCTTGTCTTTTGAAACCATTTACATTCCTTTACATACACGTATTGGGAAATATTTCTGTCTGAGTTTCATAGCCAGACATAAAAAACCCTTCCAGAATATTTGCCTTTGTGTGGGAAAAATGACAGATGAGACGGCAGTGGCTGGGGTGGTCTCAGTGCTCACTGTTGTGCAGGTGAGGAGCTGAGTGGTCTGCCTGGCCTCTGTCCCTGCAGGGGTCAGATGCTGCCCTATCTGATAGCCATGCCACAGCATCCATGGGCTGGGTCAGAAACAGCACCCCAGGAAAAGCAGCATGCAAGAAATGCATAAAAGCAAAACAATTGGTGCTTTTCTGACTGTGCACTTGATGTGCACAATTACAGTGTCTATTTCCATCAGATAAATTAATAATTATTCTTTCTTAGTGACCCATGAGCCCAAGTAAAGCAAAAACCCAGTGCCACCTCCTCTAACCTTATCTTACCTATTTGAGTGGTTAAGCTTTCGTTCACAACAAAACCTGTAATTTCCAGGCTAAGTCTTTACTGTACCTCCACAACTGTGATCCTGATCTGTAACAATATAATAAAAAACTAAAGGTATACATGTATTTGAAGGTGTTTTGGTTTTGTTTGGTTTTTGTTTTTTATTTTCCATCTCAGCCAAGTGCTGAAAGCAGGTTACCCAGAAAAGCTGTGGGAGACAATTAAAAGCTGGCTGGCCCTAGTCAAGCTTACCTGCATGGCTCCTGCTCTGCACTGGGACTGATCAGAGGACCTCCAGACCTCTTGTCCAATATAAATTACTCTCCCAACAATTCAACCTTTCCTCCTACCTAGATGAGGCATATCTTAGATAGAAGGAATGAAGTTCAGCTGAGCAGAACATCAACACCAGAATCTCCAGTAAAATTCTGCATGGGCACAACGGCTCAACTGTACTTACCTTAATTGATGATATCAGGAAGTTAACTGTGCCACCAGCAAATGTATGCCTGAAGCAAAGGGCATGCAGTGAAGTTTGGAAGAGAGGATCTGCACCATCCAAAAAAAAAAAAAAAAAAAAAAAAANGCTGCAGCTGTTTCAAACTAAGCAAACAAAAGAAGCCTACACCTACCTTTATTGTCATCTTCACACCTGCAGCTTTCCCACCTGTTCTAATGGGAGATCAGATTCCCTCCTGTTTACCTGAACCTTAGATTATTCCCCTAATGAACAACAATGTATTTACTCAAAGTGTGTGACTCTTAGCAAGTTCCTTTTACTTAGGTGGCATTTTTGGAAATTTTTGTTACTTGGGTATTTCCTCGTAACAGTTCAAACTCTGCTAGTAGAGAGCAGGTACTAGCCAGAGTAAGGACCAAATCTAGCAAAGAACTGGAGTACTGGTATCTGGTGCGCAGTGCTGCCTTCTCCCATGAGTATTAGCTATGGCAACAAAAGAACATTTAACATCATCGTGTTTTCTATGCTGCTTCACACAGTATTTTCTTCACGTTCTCTATGGTTTCAAATGTTAGCTTAAGCATTTAGATTATTCCTGTATGCAATGGGCACACAGGAAATAGCTCAGTGAAAAGCTGCCAATAGTTGAGTCTATAAACACAGTTTGATCTGTATCTTAGAAAATTGTTTCCATTCCAAACTGTGGTTACAAAGCACTTTTTCTTGTTGGCAGCTGGATTTTTTTTTTTAATCCCTATGCATCCTGTATTTGCCCAACAGAGTTGGCACTGATCACACACAGGAAAAAAAAAAAACCTGCAGATAAAATAACATTAAGGATCTGGCTGAAACTAACTTGAGCCAGTGGAGCAAAAGTCAAAGCTGAGCTTTTGTTTTAAGCTGAGCCTGTTTTCTTCAGGAGCTGTAAGGGACATGGTGCTGAATATGACTCCTTCAACTCGGACTTCTAGAAAAAGTAAAAGCTACTTCAAGAAGATAAGATGAGAGCTTGCATCAACCTGAAAAGGCTTTTTAGGAGACTGGCAAATACTTAGGATCAGTTAAGCAGTGTGACTTCAAGCAAACAGCAGTATTCTTCTGAAGGTAAAAGGAAATGGTTTTAGACCTTTTTTTTTTTTTTTTCTTTCAGTAACAGTCTGAGAATTTCCCAATTGCTTCACCTTTTCTGAGTTGATGACATGAGAATTGTAAATGACTGCACAAGAGAGAGGTCAAATTTAACTTGTAAAAAAAAAAAGCACTGATGAAAAGGCTATCCCTGGTGAAGAAGTTGATGCTTAGGGTGGCACTGATATATCTGAATGCTGAAATTACATAGATAAATTATTCCTAATAAAAGACTGTCAGATAAACTTTACAGCCTTGCTGACAGTTTCAGAGGTCAACTTTGCCTCAGCAGATGCCATGAAGAAGCTGTGCTTTCTGAAGTACACGGGCTTTCATTTCTGTACAAACTCTGGGACTAGATTTGAACTGTTCTGATCTCATTTTGTAAAATTCCATCCCTCGTAGCCCCTAACACCTGCTCCTGCATCTGAAATAAAAGTTACATATTGATTTAGGGTGTAATTGTGTAAAGATATACTTTATTTTACTTTAGTGGGATTCATTCGTATGAGTAAAACTAAAAGTCTGGAAACATGAGGGAGTCTCCTTTTCATTAAAGCTCAGCAAATCGGTGTCTTTCTTTTCTCCAGATCTGCCACAGACAGGGAGATAAAGTGACAGCTATATGACTAAAGCAGAGCTGATGACAGCTGGGAACTGGAAGCATTTGAATGCCCCAATAAAATCTATGAGCAGTCTTTTTATTGAAAACGTCTGCCTTCCTGACACTGGAACAGCCTGAAGTAAGAGTCCCACGAAACTCTATCAGGCAGCTAATAGCTGGGTGCATTATCCCCTGCCTGCCAAAAAAGGAGATCTCTCTCAGATGCAGACAGCACTACAGTCATCCATACCTTTGTTCCCCCAGACCCTGTTTTGAACTGGCCATCTGAGGCACCCCAGAGGATCCAAAATCCAGCTGCTTATCATCTCAGGAAGAGAAACCAATGGGAGAATAAATAATTTAGATTTTGAACCTGAGGAGGTTGCTAGACAACAGGCTGGACAAAGCTGAAGGTGTTCTTTACTAAATGGCTTCACCATCTGCTCCCTGAGCTCTGGAACCATTTTCAACTGGGGCTACACATTTTAAAAGCAAATTTTAGAGACTCCGAGAGTAGTCAAGTGTTTGGCTCAGACAACTGACTCCCTTCTAGAATGCATCCTTGCCAGAAACCTTCTCAATCCAAAATTGCTTTAATAGGCACTGCTGTCAAGATCTTATACCTGATGCACCACACCTGCATTCCTGTTGCCTGGCTATGGAGGGCCCAACCTGGTGCCTTCTCACAAAGAGGTAACGGATCTCTGAGAAGCCACTGCCATCATCAGTTCTTCTGACTCTTGTGGCATGGGCCTCCTGGGCTCTGGCAGTATGACTCAGAGCATCAGGATGGTTGCTGCCCTGGCTGTCTGTGAAGTGTTGAGTGTGTTGCTCCCAGTGACATGGACAGCTTGTCTTGTTAACCTGTATTTAAAATTAAACAGGAGAGGATTGTAAGAGCCACGCACAGTTAACCTAGATTCAAATGGGCAATGTGATGGAAATAGCTATCAGGTAAATTTAGCAGCTGCAGCATTCACAGCTCTGACATCTCTTTAAACAAAGGAAGACAATAATTAATGCTTTTTAAAAACTTGCATTCTTTTTTTTATTATGTTGGTGTTTTTCTTTTTAGAGAGTGCAAGCTAACATCTCTATGAGCTTTTCTGAACATGTCATTGACCTTCAGGGCTGTCATTACCACCTCTGTCTGCAATCTCATGGCATGTCAGTGCTATGGTAGGATGCCAGCCTTACTGAAGATATGCTAAAAATACCAAAGTATTTTGGATATGAAGAATCCAAAGTATTACCCATACAGTAAAAATAGTTGGTATTGTGACCATCCTCGCCACTAACTTCTGGTAAAATGGAGGCAAAACCAGTAGATTGTTAACATTCCACCTTTGTTGAATCATAGAATGGTTTAGGTTGGAAGGGACATCAAAGATCATCCAGTTCCAACCCCCTGCCATAGGCAGGGACACCTCCCACTAGAACAGGTCACTCAAGGCCTCATCCAGCCTGGCCTTAAACACCTCCAGGGAGGGAGCAGACACAACCTCCCTGGGCAACCTGTGCCAGTGTCTCACCACCCTCACTGTAAAGAACTTTCTCCTAACATCTCATTTAAATCTTCCCTCTGCCAGTTTAAACCCATTTCCCCTCATCCTGTCATAACAAGACCTTGTGAACAGTCCCTCCCCAGCCTTTCTGTAGTCCCCCTTCAGATACTGGAAGGCTACTAAAAGGTCTCCTCAAAGCCTTCTCTTCTCCAGGCTGAAAAGCCCCAACTCTCTCAGCCTGTCCTCATAGCAGAGGTGCTCCAGCCCTCTGATCATCTTTGTGGCCCTCCTCTGGACTCTCTCCAGCAGTTCCATGTCCTTCTTGTGCTGGGGGCTCCAGAACTGCACACAGTACTCCTGCTGTGGTCTGATGAGAACAGAGTAAAGGGGGAGTTGAAGTGAAAATAAACACCAACAAAGAGGGAAATAGATTCAAGTTTATGCTCAAAACCTTAGGAAATTCTCTGCAAAATAATTGAAATCAGTAGATATGCACTTGTCTATTTTGCCCTATCTCTTTAGGCCAGGACCACATTTGTGGTCCTGATGCTTGTGCCCCAGGAGGGCAGGGAAGAAAGAGGGTTCTCAGCCAGGTCTGCCTGTGGCACATCTTTCTCCTTGGCTTCGTGCCTTCACAAAGTCTCTGCCATCATTCAGTTAACAGTGAGAAGCTGTGACACTGAAGCCTGTGTGTGTTTGCGTGCTCACGCTTGGCATGTTTGCGGAGTCTGAACTACACTACCTCATTACACTGGCTGAAAAATGAATGAGTGTTCTTGTAGGGCCACGCAAGTGAACCCTGGAGGGTTTTTTCGGATCTGCTGGAAGGCAAAGTAGAACAGAGCAAACCTGTGTTTCACAGGAGAAAAAAAGTTGTTCTGCTTAGAGCAGCCACTATGGAGCACATGCTTTGATCTGATGATCTTTCTTGATTTGGGAAGAACAGTGCAGCAAGAAGAATACTTGTATTTGGTCCTGCCGGCTCCAGCAAACTTGCCGTCTGCTGACAACTTGTTCCCAGCACTCACTCACTTCTGTGATAACAAAGAAGGACAAAAGCACAGCAAATGATGGGAAAGTGGCATGGTCAAGCTTCTTTTAATTATTTATGTCCATCATAATGTTCAGTCACTCGTGGAAGACAGAATCCAAGAAAACATTCTCCCTTAGTCACACATTTCCTCACTCATTCAGACTGATCTCAGGTTATGTTATCCTACTATTACCCCAAAAGTCTAACCAGCCATGTGGTTAGGAAGCATTTCCAACTCTTTAACCCAAATGTTAGTCACCTGTTCTATCTAGTTATGTCTCATGAGAAGTATTTGTGTAACGACCCACCACTCTTCTGTGGCTGCTCAGGTTGGCACGTGGTCCTAGGTGGCATCTCTTCCTACCCAGCCCACCAGGCAGAGGCACAGGGACTGTCACTCAGTCCTACGTGGATTCCTCTGAGTTTCTAGTAATATATTACTGTATATTTTGTATTACAATTTCATGTATATATATATATATATATATATCTTTCATATAATAAAAAATCAACTTAATTTAAATTTCTGAATATTTTCTGAGTGTGACTGGAAAGTCCATGTATAACTCAGCTGGTTTCAAGTAGACAGAAAAGGCTACAAAGGCTTTTGTCCTTTCTCTAGTGGGCTCTTACAGTAAGGGCACTCTTTGGGTGAGATTTGTTATTGAGAAGTGTGAGCTATTGAAAATATTAAAAATATTTGCATTCTTTAGTGGACAGAAGCACCACTTCATCCTAATCTCTTCTCTACTTGAGTTTCCAGCCCTGCCACAGCATAATCTGTGTAACATCCATAATGAAGACATACAGCAGTTTAATACAACAAATTTCAGGCAGATATCACAGTGGTGATGATTCTGAAAGGCCAGGTATATTTACTACATTATCTCTTTCTTTTTTTTTTTTTTCTCAAAGTAGATTCTTCCTTGTTTAACTCTCCCTCTCCAACATTACTATTCATGGCTAAAATTTGTTTCCTACATGCCGTATTATTTTCCAGAATAACAAGACTCAACAGTATGTAAAACCTAAGTGTTTAAAGTTCAACTTCTGAGAGTTTTTCACCGATCTGTAAGATCTAAAATGATTGATGTCTTTTTTAATCTACTTTTGGATGGATTTAACTTTGTGTGTTTCCAAACACCGGCTTCTGCTTTGAAACACCATTCATGAGATCATTTTCAGTGTTCTTCCACTTTCGTCTGGCAAATTCCCCCGTTGTCTATATAAAAAAGAAACACAGCTAAACAGGATATACTGGGTGTAAAACCAGAATTTGCATGGGAGGGACAAGGGCAGAGGGAAGTCTGAAACTAAAATTACTCCAGATGGCTTTTTTAAAAGGCTGTTTCCAAGGTGACAGAAACCCCTTTATTGCAAGGTTGCTCATTTACCTTGAACAGTTGCCAGAATTTTGATCTAATTTTTAGTTTTGCAGAACTAAAATTATCCCACTTCTTCTCAAAATAAAACTCAGGCAACCAAACACAACAAACCAGACTTTAACCGCATAGGAACTTCTATCTTTACAATTAGCAACGAAGTAAAATCAAATTATAAAGCTGAAGATTTTAGCATCCCTTTTGAAGACACATCCCCAAATACCACACTCTGATCACACATACATCAAGTATCATGGGTTAAATTAGGTATTAAGACCCCATTAAAAGTTTGCAGCCTTTCTAAGCTAATGCATTGTGCACTTACATGATAGTCAGGACCCTGTCCAGGCAACTATTGACAAGTCAAAGCCTACAGGATGTGAAAGGCAAAGCCCTAACAAACACCAAAGGTTGCCTGCTGCATTGCTATATAAACAGCCCCCAAACTGACAGTTAAATTCAGCAACACTACTGGTGCAAAGAAAAAGCTGATGCTTTGTTAGCTACAGTATTAGGTCTCAGGGCTTTAGCACCTAGATATCATTAACACTTTGTCAACATCCTCCTTTGTATGGCATATTTTCCTTTTTTATGGACAAAAATAGTAATGTTCTTATGTTCTTTTTTTTTTTCCCCCAGTCCTGCCCTTTCCTCCTTACAAACATCCTGCACTTAAACAGTCAAAAAAGTTGACTCAGAGTCATTGCCCTCCTCCACTTCGCCTGCCTCTGAAACATGAATGAATTAATGCTCCAAGACAGTATTTCTTTTCCCTTTAAAGAGCCAATGGGTTTAATGAAGACCCTTAGGTATTTACCTGCTTAACCTGAGCAACACCAGAGAGTGATGCTCTTAGTCTCATGTATTCCCCTTGTTTGCTTCCCTCCTGACTTTGTCGCAGCTGAGCTTACTGCATGGGTTTGACCTGTGCTATGACATAGCTCCCTTCCCAAGGACACATTTCCTTTGCTGCTGATAGGCCTGAACTCCACTACTGCCTGTGCTCAATGTCATGGCTGCTGCTTGATTTAGAGATCAGCATCAAGTGAAGAAGCAGCTCTTCATCCTAGGTATCAGGGTCTCCTACAGAAGTGACTGATACTTGCCTTTCATCACTTAGAAGGCCTCATGCTGTAGTTATTAGAGGCTATGGCCAGGCAAGCACTGATTTCTTGTGCAGAAGCAAAAGCGGTAGTGACCACAGGGCTGGTACTGGAGTGATGCAGGTGCTCAGCAAGGGAGCAGAGTGCACAGTGAGCAGGATGTGAATGCACACTCCCCGTGGCTGTCCTCTCAGATAACTCTTCCTGATAATCTAATTCAGGGTACTCCCCAAAAGCCCAAAGTCAAATTATTTGTTGTTCACTGTGCCAAGCCTTGCCAGCACTTTGTGTGCAGTTATTTAGGAATGCCATTAGCAACATACTCAAAGCATCACAGAAAGGGGAATGGTGCCCTTTTTACATCTGATTCAGCAAGCACTGCAGTCAGTTGTCCACTGCAAAGCACACAGAACATGGGCTCTGTGTTTCTGTCTGAAAAGTACATCCATCTCTACTTGTCCATAGGAGACAGAAAGAGGGAAGCTTCAAAGGCTTTTAGACTCATCAGCAGGGGCAAGCACCATCTTACTAATGCATCTATGGCAACGCAAATCTATGCATCTCAGGCACTTATAAGATGCCTGTTGTACTGGCTTGCACTCTCTCTGTCAGATCCACATACTCTCTCTATAAATATGTATGTTTTGGGGTTTGTTTTTAATACATTTACAAATGTTAACCTGAAAGAGAGTTTGTCTTTGCCTCTCAGCAAAGACCATCTGGAAATGATCAGTCGCCCTCTCCACCTTGCCCAAATGTCCTCAGGGAGAAATTAATATTTTAAGACAACTGTACTGAAATTGAAAAATGCTTCTGTAAGCTTGCTAGATTCAAGTGCTGGATATGTTTTCATGAGAAGAAGGCATAGGGAGGAGAAAGGGATCTATTCTTCCTAGGAGTAAAACAAACACAAATCACTTTCCTTACCCTACTGCTGGGTGCACAACAAAGTTTCAGCTCCTATCAGGAGTCAGAAGGTGAATGCCATGGCCCCTGACAGTGTAAATTCATGTGTGCTTAGCTTTGTATACAGCAGATTTCCTGCTGCCTATAGAGAGATTCATACACAGCTGAGCTTCATACACACGTATAGGTTCTTGCAGACTTGAAAAGGAGAAACATTACCAGTCTGGAAACATATAAGCAGTGATCAGTGCTGCAATCTACTCTTAGTCTTCACCATCCCTTGTACTTAATATAAGAACCAGTTAATCTATTGGTAGAAGAAAAGAAGTGAGGAAAAAGCTAAGTTTAGAAGGTGATACTAGCATGATATCAAGAGTACAAAACCTTGAACACAGTTATGTTTTTCCCAGCAAGGCATATTTTGGAGGTGAAGGTGTGTCCCAGAGCTACTTGGGTTCTGTACGTGCAGTGGTACTCACACAGGCAAGGTGTGACTGCCTAAGTATTTCAGTTTGGATCCAGAGGCTACTTTTGAAGTGACTCTCCTGATCAGCCCGGCAGACTCTGCTTTGGTTTTCAGAATGCAGTAGCTAGATTCTTTTCTGATGAAATTCAAAGCAGAAGGTGCACTCCAGGAGTACATTTAATGCACTGGGACTGCTGCAGGGTGTAGAGCCTACAGGAACAAAGCAGTTAGCCCGCAGCATGGACCAGTTCATATTGCAGGTACTATCCTATTGTGCCAAATTACTTACTGATGTAAATGTACTCACTGATTAAAGAGCATCCTTTAGCAGGATATCAGAAATAGAATTGGTTATATCACATATAGCTTCCCAACAACCCTATAACATTAATGAGGGGACACAGTCTCAAGCTGCACCAGGGGAGGTATAGGCTGGATATTAGGAAGAAGTTCTTGACAGA
>VWZI01021738.1:1996-34198 GCA_013396835.1 Psilopogon haemacephalus
GGCAGGGGGTTGGAACTGGATGATCTTTGATGTCCCTTCCAACCTAAACCATTCTATCACTCTATGATTCTATGTAAATATTTTTTTTTTCTATTGAATGGCTATGAGTTTGTAACAACTATTTTTAGAAGGATATACTAAGTCACTGTTTGGAAGCCACTGGATATATTTCAAATACCTAAGCAAAATCACAGAATCATAGAACTGTAGAATGTCAAGGGCTGGAAGGGACCTTGAAAGAGATCACCTGGTCCAGCCGCCCTGCCTTAGCAGGATCGCCTAGAGCAGATCACACTGGCACATATCCAGATGGTTCTTGTACATCTCCAGAGAGGGAGACTCCACAACCCCTCTGGACAACCTTTTCCAGTGCTCTGTCACCCTCACAGTGAAAAAAATTCTTCCTCAGGTTTGCATGGAACCTCTTATGCCTCAACTTCCACCTATTGCCCCTTGTCCTATCATTGGGCATCACCAACAAGAGGATGGCTCCATATCATCTTTGTCCAACCTAAATCATCTTTGTCCAACCTAAAAATTTAATGTTTTTGGACTACATCATTACAGGAAATACAAATATTTTACCTAATAAAAAAGATTTATAAAATATGTTTAAATTTAATTAATTCCATATTTCAGCATCCAACTACTTGGTTTATGCAACTACATTAGTCTTACTAAATGTTTATAATGCAACTAGATTATAAGCCTATATAAAATTCACTCCCTATAGTAATTTAAAAAGAGGTTTTTGAAATTTTTTGATTTTTCAAGAAATGACTAGTGAGGTCTTCTGTACAATAACACAATGTAAGAACTGAAGAAATGTTAAGAACTGAAAGGATGTAACATACAGATAAAAGTTAAGGTCCTCAAACTTACCTCTCTGACTGCTGCATTAACCAGCACAGCTCAGATATTGACTGTGGTACCAACGCTGCTCTTACAGGAAAAGTGACAGGCTGGGACAGCGAACTGCATATCTGGGCCATTTCTGTCACCATCGCCCAGTCATAGCCTACAACAAAGACAGTCTGATCACAAAGAATTCCTCACAAACATAATCCAAACAAAGACAATTAATTCTAGAGTGGTTAGGCTGCAAGGCAATGCAAGAGCAAACATGGACTTTGTGGAAACAATACAACTCTAAAATGCAACTGCAAAATCATTAGAAACAAGTCCTTGTCCCAAGGAATTCCATTAATCGCAATATTAATTTACACACAGCTGTAAAATGTGACACTCTCTGATGTCCATGAAATGAAGTCTTTGCTCTCCCTCTGTAAAAAACAAGTGCTGCTATTCACTTCATCATGGACTAAATATAACTTCAGAGTGACCCTTAATAAAAATTAGAAAGAATCACAGAATCATAGAATGGTTTAGGTTGGAAGTGACCTCAAAGATCATCCAGTTCCAACCCCCTGCCATAGGCAGGAACACCTCCCACTAGAATAGGTCTCTCAAGGCCTCAACCAACCTGGCTTGAACACCTCCAGGGAGGGAGCAGCCACAACCTCTCTCGGCAACCCATTCCTTACCACCCTCACTTGAAAGAACTTCTTCCTAACATCCTGTTTAAATCTCCCCTCTGCCAGTTTAAATCCAGTACCCCTCATCCTGTCTTTGCAAGACCTTGTAAACAGTCCTTCCTCAGCCTTCTTTCTTGACTTCAGTAATAGCAGTTGCTGTTTTTTTTCTCGGGAAGGTATATGATGACTGAAAAGGCTTAACCAAATCTTAAAACCCCAAATGTAGCTGGGCAAACAGCAGTTTGTACTTGGAATCAGTCAAACAAGCAATTTTTCTTCTGTCTTAGAGTACATTCAAGATAAGTGTTACCATAAACTGAAATTTAGAATGAAGTTACATTTATTAAAAAAACATCACTCAATAAAAGTATTTCCAGTAAATTATTTCTAGCAGGTTTTTACTACACTGGAAATACTTCGCATGGTGTACTATACAGTTTAATAAAATAAGTGTATTAAACAAAATCCTCATAACACAATATGAACTCTTAACAAAGAACAACTGGCAATTTAGAAAGGTGTGTGATTTTGTTGTTGTAGTCACAGACAATATTAGTGGGGAGTAGGCTACTGCACACAAATGGATATGCGCTGCAGTAAAACACTCTAACAAAATAACTGTGAAGGTTTAAGCCCCGTGGGACCCCCTTTCTTTTCCCAAGGAATGGTTTCACCCTTTTCCCAGGTTGCATGGTTAGACACTCCCACTTCCTGCTAGGATTTTGGGACGATAAGAGGGGGCCCATGACTCTTCTGGTCACCAGGGGAGAGATGGTACATACCAATGGGCTAGGGACAGGTCAGTGGACATTCCCATGGATGCCATAGCACAGGTAATCCATGAGTGTGACACCTGCGCTACCATAAAACAGGCCAAGCGCATGAAGCCTTTGTTGTATGTAGCGAGGTGGTCCAAGTACAGATTTGGGGAGGCCTGGATAACTGTTAAAAGGACACCAAAATAATGTTCAGGATCTGAGTTCAAGTTAGGGATTAACATAAAACCCTCCAATCAGTTCCTCAAAACTGAGATTTCAAAAAATGTAGTGGGTGGCTTGGCAGTGCTGGGTTAATGACTGGACTCAGTGACCATAAAGTTGTCTTCTAACCTAAACAATTCAATGGGAAATAACTCGAAAAAATAATTACAATAAATCAACTATTCAAGGGAAATGAAATATTAAAAACAGTGATGACCTACAATTTGCTTTCAGTTATCTACTGCAAAAGCACCCTGGTAGGGTTCTGAATTCACAGCTAATGTATTTTCCTTAAGGAAATGTGCCAGAATTGCAATTACCAAGCCAATGCTTCTAGGATTCAGAGAGCAGACTACCTAAACAAAGGTTTAAACAATTTGTCCCCCAAAGTCTCTCTGCATGTGTAAATAAGTTGAAGAATAAAATACTATTTAACAACAAAAATATAATTTTGCATACATTTCTGCTGTAACTTAAGCACTGAACTGACTGCTACAAAACACTACCAAATATACACCAACAAAGAAAATAATCCTCCTTATATTCACTATTATTTGCAGACTGGCAGGTGGCATTTAGCTTATTTTTAATCAGTTATGAAACAAGTTTGAAGAAAACAGATTATGCAGTGTAAACATTAAATATTCTGTCTTTACCTTTATTGTGTTTGTCAGGGTGCCATCCAGTTGTCCATCCAAGCGATAAGGTTATGTTTGGGAAAAATGAAGTGACAGTGTCAAGGAACCTTTTTGCATGCACTGCAGCACTACTTCCATTAGGTCCTGGCAGGATGTCTGCATTGATCCAAACAGGTTGCCTCAAATGCTGCTTCAGGTTTTCAAGAAGCTTCAAGGAAGGCTTCACAGCTTCTAGACTGTACCAGTAACAAATGGATGAGATGAGACACCTCACCTAGACTGAAGATGGGAAATGTACAGTACAATGTAGATGGCTATGTAAGTCAGAGAGCAAATGCTGATGACTCTTCCAACCACAAGGTAACTATTACTACTGGTGCAAGGTAACATAAGCCTCTTTTCTCCCTGCTGTTCAATATGAACGACTTCATGGCTCTCTTCTCATAGCTCTTCTGACTCCTGAACTGTTAAGACCTACATGGCACTGAATGCATAGGAAAGATTTTAATGAAGGAAGCCACTGCAGGATGTAACTTTCCTGTTCCCACAGTTCAGAACTGTGGCACCATGAAGAATTCCAGCCATCACATGTTCACTATTAAGTGAACAACCAATGAAGCACATCAAGTTTGACCATTATCTAACTCTACCAAGGCTCATGATAAAACATGTCCCCTAGCACCACATCTAGCTGTCTCTTAAACACCTCCAGGTATGGGGACTTAACCATTTGCCTGGGAAGCCTATTCCAGTCTTCAATAACTCTTTCAGTGAAGAAGTTTCTTCCAATGTCTAACCTAAACCTCCTCTGGTGCAAGTTGAGGCCATTTCCTCTTGTTCTATTATTCACTACTATGGAGAAAGTGCAGCCTCACCAGGGACAGGATTATATCATTGCTCCTGCTGGCCACACAGTTCCTGATACAGGCCAGGATGATATTAGCCTTCTTGGCTACCCAAGCACGCTGCTGGCTCATGTTTAGCCAGCTGTCAAACAGCACCCCAGGTCCTTTTCTTCTGCGCAACTTTCCAGTCACTCTGCCCAGAGACTGTAGCATTGCCTGCAGTTGCTGTCACTTGTGTGCCTTGTTGAACCTCATACAACTGACCTCAGTCTATCTGTCCCTCTGTAGAGCTTTCCTACCCTCAAGCATATCAACATAAGGCACTGTGAAGAGCAAGAAGAGGATTTCAACTTCTCCACAGTATACAAATGAAAACTACATAGGCTACATGCTCCAGCAGTGCTTGTCTGAACCATACTGATGATGGTTAACTGCTACCATATTATACCAATTCCCAGGTAATTTTATTTTCCCAAATCCTAGCTATGTATCTCCAGTTTCTTACACCAGGTATGTTGCTTGCCTCAGCACCAGTGTCTGAGTTCAGGGACAAAAAGTGGTAAACAACTATTCCTACTGTTTTGGAGGGATGGTTCTGTACCAAGTTATTCCCTAACCCAGGTCTCATGAGGTCAGATGAATTGTATCAGGCTATGTGGACAAAAATGGGATCACATTAGTTTAGCTCTAAAGCCAAAAGCTGTTACCTCTGAACCCTGAGCTAACTGTTGTTTCCAGTGAAAAGCAATTTTGTACATTTTAACTTTTGTGTTGTTAAAAAAGCTGTGTAGTGGCAGGAATTCCACTTAATGCTTTTAGTCAGTACTAGCTCAGGTCTACTCAGAGAAAAGCTAGTGATGGATTGAGTTAACATTATTGGCTTAAGTATTTCTCATCTTGTCTGAGGGCAGAACAGTTTGCATTTTCCCATACAGAAGAGATTGTCAAAGCCAGTGGAATGCCTTCCCTTGCACTACAGAGTCAAGATAACATAAACAAGCCCAAAGCAGCATCTCTTGAAACACACAACAAAAAAATAAACCCGGACAGCACTGTTCTTATTGCCCAGTATTTGGAAACTTCAAATGTATTGCTGACTCCATGTTAGAATAACTGGCATTTTTAAAAGTGGGACTCTGCAGCCCTTTTGCAGAATACATTCGTTCCTGCAGATGAAGTCAGCATGAAATGCAGTTATGTGGACAATGAAGCTGACAGCAGAAATATGCAAAATATTTCTTTTAAAATGCTCTTGAAATAATCTTCAAAACTTCAGCAATGGCATCCCAAAGAAGAGGCAGGTAAGAATGCCAGGATGCCTGCATGGAGGAATAGATAGCTCCTGGACACACTTAGATGCAAGAAGAAAGCCTACAGAGAGTGGAAGCAAGGACAAGTAACCTGGGACAAATACAAAGACATTGTTCATGCAACCAGAAATCAGATTAGGAAAGTTAAAGCACAGCTAGAGTTGAATCTGGCTAGGGACACTGAAAGGAACAAGAAGAATTTCTTCAGGTATATTAGTGAGAAAAAGAGGTCTAGGGAGAATGTGGGACCCTTCCAGAAGGGAAATGGAGAGCTGGTGACAAGGGATATAGATAAGGCTGAGGTGCTCAATGTCTTCTTTGCCTCAGTCTTCAACAGCAAGTGCTCCAGTCACAATGTCCAAGTCCCAGAGGGCAACAGTAAGAAGTGGGAGAAGGAAGATCTGCCCACTGTAATTGAAGATCATGTTTGTGAACACCTAAAGAACGTGAATATGCACAAGTCCATGAGGCCTGATGAGATCTACCCAGAGGTCCTGAAGGAACCGGCAGATGAAGTTGCAAAAGCACTCTCCATCGTATTAGAAAGATCATGGCAGACTGGTGAAGTTCCTGCTGAGTAGAAAAGGGCACACATAACACCCATCTTTAAGAAGGGAAAAAAGATGACCCCAGGCACTACAGACAGTCTCACCTCTGTGGCTGGCAAGATCATGGAGCGGATCCTCCTCAAGGCTCTGCTAAGGCAAATAGAAAACAAAGCAGAGGTCACTGCTGGCAACCAGCATGGCTTCACCAGGGCAAATCATGCCTGACAAATTTGGTGGCTTTTTATGATGAAGTCACAGCAACAGTGGACAAGGGATGCACAACTGATGTCATCTGCCTGGATCTGAGTAAGGAATTTGACTCTGGCCCATAGGACATCCTGGTCACCAAACTGGAAAAACATGGACTTGACAGATAGAGTACTGCTGGATAAAGAACTGGCTAGATGGTGGCACGCAGAGAGTGGTGATCAAGGACACAATGTCCACCTGGAGACCAGTGACAAGTGGTGTCCCTCAGGGGTCAGTGCTGGGACCAGTGCTGTAGAACATCTTTGTCAGTGACATGGACAGAGGAATAGAGTGCACCCTCATCAAGTTTGCAGATGACACCAAATTGTGTGCACAGTAGTAATTGCCAGAGAGCAAGGATGCCATCCAGAGGGACCTGGACAGGCTAGAGAGGTTGGCCCAGGCCAACCTCATGACATTCAACAAAGCCAAGTCTAAGGTCCTGCACCTGGGTCGGTGTAATCCCAAGCACAAATCCAGGCTGGGTGGCAAATGGCTAAGAGCAGCCCTGAGGAAAGTGACCTCAGGGTGTGGGTTGAAGAAAAGCTCAACATGAGCCAACAGTGTGCATGTACAGCCCAGACAGCAACTGTGTCCTGGGCTGCATCAACAGCAGTGTGGCCAGTGTGGCCCTCTTTACTCTGCTTTCCTCAGACCCTGCCTAGATTATTGTGTACAGCTCTGGAGCCCCCACACAAGAAGGACATGGAACTGTTGGAGAGAGTCCAGAGGAGGGCCACAAAGATGATCAGAGGACTGGAGCAGCTCTGCTATGAGGACAGGCTGAGAGAGTTGGGGCTTTTCAGTCCAGAGAAGAGAAGGCTTCAAGGAGACCTTGTAGTAGCCTTCCAGTATCTAAAAGGGGTGTACAGGAGGGCTGGGGAGGGACTGTTCACAAGGTCTTGTTATGACAGGACAAGGGGTAATGGGTTTAAACTGGCAGAGGGGAGATTTAAATGGGATGTTAGGAGGAAGTCCTTTACAGTGAGAGTGGTGAGACATTGGAATAGGTTGCCCAGGGAGGTTGTGGCTGCTCCCTCCCTGGAGGGATTCAAGGACAGGCTGGATGAAGCCTTGAGTGACCTGTTCTAGTGGGAGGTGTCCCAGCCTATGCCAGGGGCTTGGAACTGGATGACCTTTGAAGTCCCTTCCAACCTAAACCATTCTATGATTCTAATTCTATGATATTATCCAGAAGAACATCAAATTATGTCATAACATACTTAACTGCATCTGCTCTGTCTGCTTGTGGTTTTTTTAAATGCTTTTACACAATTAAGACCTTTATAATACAACATAACTTTAAAAGCCTTTTAACATCAATACATTTGGCTGGAAATTTGTTGTGATGAAGAGGTAGATGTTCTCAAATTAATTTAAACAGTATTTCAAGCTCCAAAAACCAAACTCAACAGGCAAACCCAAACAAACACCTACTTCTGTTGTCCTTTCCCTTCTCTGCCCAGGCAGATGCTTAGATTCTGTAACAATAAAGAGATTTAGCCTGCCCACATCTTATTTTCATGAACTTTCACACAAAAACTGTGACTACATTACACAGATCTAGTTTGCCTTTCTTTTTCCTATAGTATACTTAGACATTGACATGGAGGTAGCTTCTCCATTTGCTGCAAAAATAGACATTGCATGTGGAAGTTTGGATAAAGCTGATGTTAGGAGCTTCAAAGGTGTATGTCTGAAAATCACAGTTCATTTTAAAATCCATTTCCAACTTTTCAAGACAGTCTCATCTTTTTTTAGGTGCATTTTCCATTAAAGACAATGAAAACACTAATGGTTTAAATTATAAATAAACCACTGAAAGAAACTGAATTTACTACAATATATTTGCACATTACAGCACAAAAAGCAACACAACTATTTTTTTGTGCTACAAAACATGCTGAAGAAATCTACCATATCATGTGTGGTATGAGATCAGATATTCAAAGGAGTACACCTAATTCCTGAGCTGAGATGTCTCTAAAAAATAGATTGTTAGTATTGAAGCTGATCAGGGAATACCATTCCTCTCACTTGGAGTGCCAGGGAAGCTCTGAGAAAGTAAAGACATTCACACTGGTATTGGAAGAGGTTTCTAAATTGTAGTGAACTTCAGCAGATCTGAAACAGTAGTTGGCTTTTTCAAGCTCCTTGAAAAACCTTCACATTTTCATTCCCCTTATATGGTAGCAAATGGCACCACGAATGCTGGGTGACAGCAGAAGAGACTAGCGTGCTGCCAGGCAGAGAGGCAGCTGCCAGGCAGAGAGGCAACAGAACTGAGTCTCATCTGCAGAGCCCTTTTGTGAGCCATGGTCTGACTTCCCACTTTCTTCCCCTGTTTGTTTGCAGAAGCAGAAGGAAAAGGAGCTCCCCAGACAAGCACTCTCACTTCAGTTATGCAGATGGGAAAACTTTTCTGTTCAGGATGGAACATATAGCACTGAATTCCACAGTAAGAATATAGTTTGGTCTACCATCACCAAGGAACAGTTAGTGCTACTGGTAAAACTGTTAATTAGTAAGAAAACAAACAATACAGAAATCTTTTTGTCTTGTGGTACCTCTTAAAATCCAGCTTGATGCCTTTATCTGTGTTGACAATCTCTTCTAGCCATTCCTGCAGTGTGATGTCACTGTCTGTTTCGGGTGGATGAGCCATGACAGGGTCTCCATTTCCTCCCATGCCACCACGAAGAAGAACATCTGCTTCTATCATATGAACATCACCTGTGAATTAAAAAAACCCCAATGCTCCAACAGAAGCAAATCCAGTAGCTGCAGTAGCTGCTTCAAAGCAGCGACTGCAGGGCAAGTCTTTCTACACTGTACTGTGCACATTTCACCAAGATCACCTAGCATGAGCTGCTACACATGAAGCCACAGATATGCTTTTCTTTGGGTATTTCAGAAATCTACAAGCACGTGAGAGTTTCTTTAGTTAACATTTGGCCAAGTTATCATGGGGTTTTCTTCAGTGAAATGGCAAAATGGATATCCAAAATGTTAATGCACTCTTACTACCTTTTGAATCTTCTCTAAAAAGTCTCTGTCTGGAAGCCTGTTTCAAGAAGTAACTAGAAGTTCTTAACAGTGGCAGAGACTGGGTACTCCCCTTGTCTCATTCTCAAAACTGACCAACTCATCTTGGCCAAACTTGAAAAAAACCCAAAACAGTCAGACAGCCCACGAGCAACATCTGCCAGGCAAATGGTAGCTAAAACAGAAGACAACTGAATGGCAATGCTTCAAGCTCTTGGAAACAGCTTCCTACAATGAGTAACATCTCATAGTCTGGTCAGTGCTTCCGGCTTTGCAGAAAATTCAATATATATATTTTTATTACTATTTCACTTAGGTGAAATAGTAATAAAAAATATCAATTATAAAAAGAAAATACAAAGCTAATTGCATAGAAAGTTAAATAAATAAATAAAGTATTTCTCCAATACTCACATAAACTTACTGAAAATCCAATGAAACGGAACTGCTTACAAATAACCTGGAATATTTTAATCACTTTGTACAGGAGGAAAAGCAGTAATAAAACTGTGCCATAGAATCAACAAAATATTACTCTATTACATTTAAAAACTTCATGCCATCCTAAAAAGAAACAGAAGAAGACCGATATGCACAAGGCTAAAATCACCTGAGAATCCTTAAGTGTTACAGAAACGCAGGACACATTTTGCAGTATAGCCCTGACAAAGATGTCAAGCAACTAACTACAGCACTGCAGCTTGTGGGCTGGCACCTGGGACAAAGCCGGCAAGAGTTACAGCAGCTTCTCATAAGGTTTTGCTTCACTAACTGATGCCCTTTAACAGCGCTGATACTGAGCTTCTCTGGATGGAGAGACAGATGAAGAGGGAGAAGAAAGTACAGGTTCTTAATCAAGTCATTTCCACAAACAGAAGTGTCAGCACAATGGAAAGGCTGACTTACCATTAGATCAAGTGCGAAACAGGGACAATTGGGCTACCATTGCTCAAGATGGTTATCAGAGAGCTGAGGTTTAACAAGCACATCAGAGAAACCAATTTTATCCACGGTGGGTTTGTGTTTGCTTACGTCGAGCAACACTTCAAATAACCTCAGCTCATGTGTGCAAAATCAGAAGTCTCCTTAACTGTGGCTCTGTTCTGCTGGTGGGTAAAGAACAGCTCTATTGATTCGAAGGACTGACCCACCAGAGGGACAGCATGCTTGGAATCACATGATTGTACAGGTTGGAAAAGACCTTTAATATCAGATTCATGTCCAACTCTTATGACAGGACTGCCAAGTCCAGGGCTAAACCACGTCACTAAGCAGCACAACTAAATTTTAAGGATCTCTAAGGATGCTGCCTTAATTACTTTCCTGAGCACCCTTTTTCACTGATTTACAACCTTTTGGTGAAGAATTTTTTCCAAATGTCCAACCTAACTGCAGCCTGGCACAACTTGAGGCCATTTTGTCTTGTCCTACCACTTAATACTTAGGACACCGGTCTCACACTGTCTCTAAGCTCTAAAATTGCCCAGGGAGTTGCAGAGTGAGTCTCCCCTCAGTCTCCTTCTATCCAGACTAAAGTAATTCGTCTCAGCTGCTCTGAGGAGCGGTCTGCGCACTAGCCTGACTAGCCGCATTTGTTTAATAAAAGGGTGCCACTTCCAACCCTTGCTCTGTCAGCTTTCGCGGGCAGATGACCGCCTTGTGAAACGCCTCACCGAGCTACCGCACCGGGAGCGCCTGACGGCACAGCCAAACCACATCTCTCCGTCAACCCTCACGTCTCCGCAGGCAGGGCAGGCCGCAGGCAGGGCAGGCCGCCTCCGCCTCACACTTACTTCTTGCGGCCTCCACAGTTCGGGCCTTGCTGTTCGCGGCGTGGAACCACCTGACGGCCGCTCCGTCTCTCGCTCCAATGCGCCGAAACCTCAGGAAGTGATCCACCGCCTCCAGGCTCCAGACGCCTGCGGCGGCGCGAAGAGAGAGCTCCCCTCAGCTCCGCCGTTCGGCGGGGCAGGAAGCCCCTGCACCGCGGGACCGGGACTGCCGCAGGCCCGGTCCTCGAGGCACAGCTCTTACCCTGCGTCTCGTCTATCATCGCCTTGCCGGGATTCGGCCTGCCGCTGCGGCGGGGATGGAATGAGGAGGCAGGCGCTTCTCGGGTGGCTGAGGTAGGGGGAACGCGGCCGCCTGGCGCGCTAGGCCCAACAGAGCTGTCCGGCGCTGTCCTGGTCGGAGGACAACGAGCGCCACAGCTTCCCGCCGCTGAGGGTGAAGGTTGTGGGGAGTGTTTCCGCAGGAAGCGGAACCTGCGGTCCGCCAGAACGTGCGGGGAGCACCGCTACCGGCTGCCGCAGAAAGGGAGCTGGGAGGAATCTCGGGGAATTTCTGAAGCCGAGACACGACCCACTTTAAAGTTGTACGTTTTAAGTAACAAAAAATCAGCTAAATGCTGCTTTGTTAACTTTTATTGACCGTCACTTAGAAATGGTACAGGCTAAGGGGCAGAGTCAGCCGTTCACTTGTTTCCTCGACTGTCCAGTGGCAGTTGGTTTTAAACAAGGACGAGTTTTCCTCATACTGTAGATGGTGTGGTCTTAAGTAAGCTCTTCCCCTGACTGCAGTTTCTCTCGTTACATTTATTAGCTCAAATACAGACTCAGTTTTCCTTGGGACCAGATGTGAAGCCTGAACCCTTCTAGAAACAGTATTTTGAAGCACAGATTACAGCACAACAGATTAAGTTAAGTAACAAACTGTTTTTGATACAAAACCACAAAATATCCCCTATTAGCATTATGAAGGCATCAAAATTTTAATAAATCTTACTATAAAATTGTACCAGCATTTAAAATGAAAACAATATAGATCTTGTATATATTAGTTTTGGTTCTATTCTTCATGTGTGACAGCAGTGTGACAGTCACCAATCCCTAACTCTAATTTGCTGGACTCAATACAAATCACACGTCTTAAAAATACATAAATAGATCTTAATGACCCAATATAAAAAATACTTACTATAGAAGAACCTCTGGTATATGAAAAAAATCAGTCCACTAATGAAAATTCACACTTAATACAACAATTCTCCCTGAAGGGAAAGGTGGCCACTAGGAGATGGCAAAAGCAGAAGGCATGAGCAGGAAAAATATTGCAGAATTCTTGTCTGACTTATTGCTAAATGTAGATTACATCAAGGGTAATCCGGTTTTATATTGATCCTTGAAAGGTCAAATTGTATCTGGACTTCCAAGCAGAGAGTAAAGAAAAAGAAAAAGGTGTACTTACAAAATTAGTATCCATTTAAGTTAGATAAATACAAGAAAACTCAGTTATTCTGTAGAAGAACTAATTCAGAGTATATGTTCTTGAAGGGCCAGTACTGAATCCTACCATTAAGGCCTTCAATTAAGAGTTCACGATGACCTATGCAAAGTCTTCCTTGTGCTGACTAGAAACCTGCAGTCAGCTACAGATCTCGTACTTGAATCTCACATGCCAGGGAAGCAATTTTGTGCCAGCTTCTACTTCACATGCCTCAGAGATTAGATGTAGCCACAGCAAATTTTAGTAACATATTTATCTGAGGTTAATGGGCAAGACAGTATGGCTTAAAGTTACATAATGTAATAAATGCTACAACTATGTAAAGAGGTAAACAAAATCCTGCCCTCTTCTGCACCTGTATCAAGTGCAAACTTTCAGAAAGTTCAGGAAACATTACAAACTACAATTTGTTTGTAGCAAGATAACCAGAGGGGATTTGAGGGTTTTGAAAAACAGTTTGAAAAATCTATTGGAACATAACAGGTTTAGAAACTTGAACACTTTCAGTGTGTGTAGCATCAAAACTTTGGTGTTCAGATATAGCAAATCAGTATATTTCCTGTAATCAGCCTCAATGCAGATGTTCAACAATGAAAAACAGTAATTCCAATTTCAGTGGTAGACTTCTAGGATGTAACATCCTGCTATGAATCACAGGAACCAGGGTACTGTCCAATTCATTTAGATAGTTCTGTGGAAGAAGACAATATTCAGATCCAGCGGTGTACTCAACCTAGAAGAAAAACACACTAATGTTGATATTAGCACTTTTTATATTAAGACAGTACAAAAGTGCAGTCTCTTGGCAGAAGGTGGCTTCAGCTACCATGAAGTGATGTAACACTCAAACATATGCAGCTGTATGGGTTTTGAAGTCAATCATGACCAAATGCCTGGGAAGCATGTAACACTTCCCCTTGGTTTACAGTGCCACACATCCTTTATCTCCCAGACTGCTTGAGTCTGATGTCCAAGAATTGTATGATTGTATCTTAATTTAATTAATTTCAAAATATACTACAGAAAACTAGATTTTCAGGACCATATTTCCAGATTCTCAAAAAAGATGAGGAAGTGCAACAGAGAACACCTTCAGAGGTTGGGAAACAAACTGTTCTGCTGTTTTGTAATCCTCTGAACAGCATCAATATCACAGACCTTTCCTCCCTTCTCTTTCACCCTCAGATGGCCAGAGTTGCCCTTTTTTGTTGTACAGATTTTGGTGCAAACATCTCTTACTGAACTATATGCGACTGCAAAACCAGTGGAAAACTGTGCACTTTGAGAAAAAATCAGAAAATTAATTCTGTGATACTCTAAACTGGCTCACCTTGGAGGCACATGAATGGCAGAGGCAGTTTCAATTAAGAAAGGACTGACAGCCTACTGCATTTATTAGGGAACTTGGAGGAATCCCTTTTTAGAAAAACTGGTCATTGAGATAGCCTCTTAATGGAATTTCATTCTCAGTCTGGATCTGAGTTGGGCAAAAACCTAAAAATTTTCAGGAAGTGACTCAAGGTCTTTTGAAAAGAGATTTCAGATGAAATAGTGTCTGCAATAAAAACTGAAACATTACCATATCTGCAGCAACAGAAACTCTTACACCTATCTTATTCATCCCACTATTTTTCAAGCTTCTAATGTGTGGGCAAAGAGCAGCACTGGTGCCAGAAGCAACCTCATCAGCAAACACAGGAAGAACGGGATTGGCCAGTTCATAGTTGTTCACAAAATAGTATACCTGAAATTACAGAAATCATAAGGACAGTCAGCAGCCTGGCAGGAGAGAGCAAGCTGCAGTGCTTGCTTGCTAGCAAAGCCCTCTAGGATTTCACCTATTTAGTCAAAATACGTACATGATCCTGGGAACAGCCTATATATTTATAGAGTTACCAGTGCTAACAAACTTGTAGTCTTCTTCGGAGGACAAAACCAGGAAGTATGTAAACTTGTCACAGAATCACAGAGTCATTTAGGTTGGGAAAAGACTTTCAAGATTGAGTCCAACCATTAATCCTACTCTTCCAAGTCCACCACCAAGACATCCCCCCAGGCAGCACATCTACACAGCTTTTAAACATATCTAGCATGACCCACTCAGCCACCTCCTGGGCAGACTGTTCTGATGCCTGACAACTCTTTCAATGAAAACAGGTTTCCTAATCTCAAGCTCCTCCCCTGGTGCAGCTTGAGACCATTCCCTCTTGTTCTGTCGCTAGTTACTTGGGGAAAGAGACCAATACCTATCTCAGAACCAAATCCCTTCAGGTAGTTGTCAAGTTGCTATGGAGAACTTTCTGCCTGTCATCATGGCGATACATCAAATAAGTGACTTACTTTCATAGTATTACTGCTCAGTAGGATCACCTTACCACTTAACTATTCTAAATGGTAGCAAAAAAGGTTCAAGAACAATCATTTACTAACTTTGGTACAGTTCAGAGCTTTCCCCATCCCTTCAAAGTTTCTGTTGTGGAACATTTTTTCACTCAGAGTTCCTTCCATTGGTAGTCCATCTACAGGGCTTAAAATTCTGTGGAAGATAACCATATGATTAACAATTAGAAACAAATTTTACTATTATGATTGCATAACTTCTATGAAATAATGTCTAGCCATCCTTGAAGGTTATTTAAACAACCTTACAAGAAAATGAAAAACAGGATGGAAATTAAAACAAACAATTCTTACGTGATAAAAAAAAATAATCTTACAGGTTTAAAATAAGCCATCTTATGTAAAGCCACTGTGTAACTGATACAGGAAGCCACAGAAAAACGCATACCAAGTCAAACCTGTGGCCCCAAAGACAGTTTAAATGAGCAGTTTTAAGTTGGTGTTGTAAAATTAAGGTTTAAAACAACATAAACAAGCATTTAAATTACATCCAGTATAACAACATCTTATATCTCATTTTGCTTTGTTTAATGCTGGCATGCCAAGCAGTACATGGACAAGGGCAGTCCTATGCACTTCCCTAACAAGGAAGCTTAAAGGGATTAATTGTGGCCTCACACAGACTGGTTACTTATTTGATTGTGGACTTTTAAAGGAAATTGAGAGTTCACATGCTTTTCCATGACAGCTTCCCAGAGAACACTGTATTAGTTTTGATGAACTACAAGGAAAATTATCTGTTAGTGACATCTAGAGGACTGCAGTTAGTTTATCATTCCATACTCTTTCAAGTTTTAGTATCAAGTACTTTTAATAAAAAATATTTTAGTTTAACTTCAAGACATTAAAAGTGGATATTTGAAAATTGTGAGCAAGAATTCTCTTAAGAATTTTAACTTTGGTAATATATTTACCCTTTGACTGTTTGGTCTTCATCTTCTACCCAGCAAATATCTACACATTTTCTTACTTCACCTGTATCCGTTTTGGAACAAATTATTTTATAGTCCTTCTTGCCTCTTAATGCCTTACATAGGTTTTGCAAGGTTTCTGTTGTTACATGTACTATTACTCCATCTAGAAGAAAATCAGTTAAAATTTAAATTTATCTACAGAATAAGTAGCACAACTTTCTATTAGAAACTTTGTGTAAATTCTAAGTGGGACCAGCCCTCTCCTATAGCTTGTTATTAAATGCACATCAAATGGACTCCATCCCCCAACTACAGCATTAAATGTTACATGAAAGAGAATGTAATGAAAATATTTTCTTCAGCCAAAATTAAGTCAACAGAATTATGACTAAAAAGATTGATCTTAGACTAATCTTAGAAGTTTTCCCATTTATGTCAATATACACACTTCATCAACGCAACAATGAAAATTGTTGCATATACAGGCAGCCATAACGAAAAGACTTGCACTGACTAAGGCAAAAGGAGTTACAACTTAACTATTATTTTTAAAAAAATGAACTAATATGTATTTATTTTATCAACATTTGTTTTCAGTAGGTCTACAAAGTTAAAAATCCCCAAAAGAAGTCTGGTTTACTGAAGAGTAAAGATCTTGCACAAGACTGCTGCTATTTATTTATTGTTTTTAAAATTCCCTTTCAGATGAAATGACATAGAACAAAATTATTACCTTCAATTATAGTGTATTTAGCTGAAAATCTTGAATGTGTGGTTGCTTCTTTGAACACCACAAAACTTGCACTTGTAACTAGAAAAAGTAGGAACAAATTGAGTACTGCTTTGTATTATGCAAGTTTGTCATTACTAATGTTTAACTCACATTGTTTTTTTACAAAAGCAGGCAGAAAAAGTACTATTACAAATCCCTTACTGGCAGGATGATATGAAATATAGCTCTCTAAAGAGAGAAGAATTTTTAATAGTTGGACCTTGGCAAAAGAGATCAGTTTGTTAACTTATTTTATGAGTGCATACAGTATCTTCTGAAATATTTGTGACAAACCAACACAAGCAACCCAAATACACTTTGTATACAAACAGTGATGTGGTGTTTTCTTTTCTTGTGTGTTTTTTTTGTCATTCCCCACCCCACCCCGGTAAAACAGTCATGGCACTTAAACTTTTGAATTCCTTTTATTTACAAGAGATGCTCCTGATGTTTAGATATTTTCAGTGACATTAAAAGCAGTTGAAAGAAAAGTGAAGTTCCATGCTCTAAACCTTTGTATAAATTCCTTAGTGACACACAGAGCTACAAACAAGAACACACTAAATAGCGACACACAGAATAAATAGTAAGAGCACAAACCCCACCAGTCTAGAATTCCACCCCTGCCCAATAGGCCTTTTTGACAAACCTGACTCAGATGCAGAGCCCTATCACAGAGCTGCATTAGTTTCAGAACCTAAAAGGTACTTGTGCACTCCGAGCTCCACAGATGGTTGCATCACTTTTCTAGGTATTGTATAAAGGTACTCACTGTTACCATATTTGCATACACTTGGTTATTGAGACTGTATGTTTACATATAAATATATTGCCCAATTCACACTACTATTAAATTTTGGGTTTTAAGTATGTAAATAATCTGATGATGTCTGAAAATGTAAACTACATGAATAACATGCAAGGAACAAAGAGGAAGAAAGTGTTAATCACCATTTAAATACCGTATTTGTAAAACACAGGTAAGTGTTTGTACAAACAAATAACGTTTTATTTTGCATTTAAACTACTGTGCTGCTCTGCAGTGGTTTGAACCACGTAATATGCATGTGTGTATGTGTATATATATATATATATATATATATTCCCCATGATCAAAACCATGAATTACAACTGCTTCATTTACAGCTGTGCTGCATAACGACCCTGGAAGGTGGGGGCTGGTCACCCTCTTGCTTTTCCAGTCCTTCAGTGGGCAGCTGTGTTTTAGCCTGTTATGGGATTTAGACAGGTATTCCTTTCCCTTTTCCCTCTGTTTTATACATATACACTGGTGTAACCTGATATCTTTGCAGCAGGGGATTAAAATGTTCTGTGTAAATAAGCTGAAAACTCTTCCTTCTTTTTCCCTTCCCTTTCTTATCTCCTAGTAAGGAGAGAGCAGAGGGAAGGAGGAGTGGAGGGAACGTGGGAAGAGATATCTTGTGTTGCCCCCATTACATGCTTGTATGCTGAATTTTATCTCAGCGACTTCCTGGGATTAAGTATTTTCTGTGCAGCCTAATATGAACCTACATTTCTGCTCTGGAAATGTATTTTTTCTCCACAAGGCAAATTAGACATCTTACCTCTCCTAGGGCATCCAGTAACACTAACTGTTTTAGTCTGATAGAGGCCATCTTCATCCTGCACACATGCTAAGTAAGAATCTGCCTCTTTACTAGGATTTGTTCCAATAATAACCACATACTCATCAGAAGAATCTATCACCTTCATTACCTGTCAATAAAAAAATTGTTGTTAAATTGACAAATCTCACTTGGCAGCACTCCTTTTAAGCACATGACAAAACAAATCTCAAGAATTGCTAGCCAATTCAGGGAAGTCTGAACAACAGTTTGCCATGACTAGCTGGAGGAACACTAAGGATGATCAAAATTAAGTTGAGAGGATGCAGAGTATCAGTCATAGGGATTTTGTTAGTATCAAGGCATTAATCCTTGTGCAGTTTACTATCCTCCCAACTCCTAGTGGGTTTTTTTTGTTAAACCTGAAGGAAACAAATTGTAATAAAAACTACACTAGCAAGAAAGTTGTTTAAGTTTTAAGTGAAACAACACAATCCTTAAATATATGCACTAAAAGAAATTACTGATTTTTCACCATTTAACAGCTATCCTAAACCTCAGTTTTCCACTCATCATTATCCACCTTCCAATGTATGCAGGAAAAAGAAAATGTGTACTCTGATAATTTCATACCTTCTGCCTCCCCTCATCACACATTTGCAACAGTATTAAAGTTCAAAGCATCTACTGCATTGAATATCATAAACTAATGTAAAGAATTGCTATCAAGTCAGTAGTTCACTTGTAGAACTGCTTGGAAAGTGAACACAAATGAAAATATTGCAGCCTCTAAGAATCAACCCTCTTTTTTATTTTTTTCCCTTACTTTTAAAGAGGTCATATTAAAGATGTGAATGGTATTATAAGAAAAATAAATCATTAAAGCAGTTTAGATTAGAAAGCTAATTGGAGATGGTTTTACTCACCTCATTGTACTTTCTTAGCGGTATTTTAATACAGCATCTATCACTTTCCAGATGAATAAACAGGTTGTCTATGACATCCGCAGTATACCAATCATTTTTAAAGTCCTAGACAAAGTTTTTATGTTAGCAGAAAATTACATATTGTTTTCTTACCTGTTGTAACAAATGTCACCTAGATAAAAGTAGTTTACATACCAAAGAATGATGATAGCTAAGGGTGGCTAAAAACTAAAGCAGTTCTTTTTTTCCTACTGTGACCTATGTGAAGGTTACCTTAGTGAATACATTAATACATTTATCCCTTTAACATGGTAGCTCTGTTTACTAGTGTGTTATTTTGACTGTGGCACATTAGGGTCTTACAGAATTTTACATGACATGGTATTTCAGCACCCTCCTCTGACAGAAAAGCAAAGCATGTAAGCCACCAGCTAGATCAGTTTGCTTCCAGGCTCATACCCCACAGCTCTAACTTTTTGATTTATAGTTTGAATACTGCACTGTTTCTTACACCTTTCTCTGACAGAAGTTACCATCCATCATCTCAGCCACATCTGCACATTTCTTTACTCTGTTTTATTTCAGAAGAACATTAGGTATAAAATGATCTCATTTGCCTTGCTAGCTCAGCTGAAAAGAAAAAAAAGTTAGAAAAGGCTCTTGTCACCAGATCTTCAATCTGCACAGCTGCAGCAAGAAGGGTACTTTTGAACACATCTCACTGCATTGCAAAGTTCAACTGAACTGGCATCATTGTAGCAATATTAAGGAGACACATCTCAGTTGTGCTTTATCATTTACCTCTGCTTCTGTCACTTGTGTGGTACTGTATCTCTATTCGAGGGATTTGTGCCCCAAGTATTTAAAAACAGAACATCAAGAGAACATTCTGCAGTCACCTTACAATGATTAAAACTCATGCTGCAGTAAAAGAGCAAGTCTTGCCAATAAGCAGGACTTCTTCAAGCAGACATTAGGAACACAGCTATAAAGAAGAATGAGTAAACAGCTGAAAATAAGCTCCACTGAAGTCTCCTTCAGCAGCAGAACAACGTTACAATTCCTCTAAGTCTAAGGATGCAGTTCCACATTAGTACTGGCACTTCACCTATCAGGCATGGAGCTGCCTCATGGAATTAAGATTCCTTCATTAAGAAAACACATGCTACTTTTCAGATGGTGCAACTTGTCTCACAGATGCCTTGTGTAACGGACATCAACAGTGACAAAACCAAAAGAGGGCCAAAGACTGCAGTTTCATCTCAGTTGTAATGGTCTTCAGATTGCTAGGTGAGGATTTAGTGATCAGCTAAATAATACATGCAGTTCTTGCCATGTCCTTAACACTGTCATAAGAAGTACATAAGGCTAAGTTCTAACTTTTAGATGAGGAAGGCTACTCGCCAGAAGTACAACCTTACTCAAAGTTTAAATCTGGAAGTTTGCCATCCTATGCTTACCAATATCTAAAAAGTAGGTGTCCAAGAGGATGAGGCCAAACTCTTTCAGAGGTACCTAGTGATGGGACAAGAGGCAACGAGAACAAAGTGGAACACAGGTTCCACCTAATCACAAAGAAAATCCTCTCCTGTGAGAGTAGCAAAGCACTGGTAGAAGCTGTCCAGAGAAGTTGTAGAGTCTCCTTCTCCAGAGAGATTTGAAACCTGTCTGGATGCATTCCTGGAGAATCTGTTTTGGATGAACTTGCTTTAGCAGGATGGTTGGACCAGATGATCTCCAGAGTCCCCTTTCCAACTTCTACCATTCTCTGATTTTAGCCTCAAGACGTGCCAGGGGAGGTTCACACTAGATATCAGGAAAAAAAATCTTTTCTGGTATGGTTATCAAGCATTGGAAGAGGCTGCTCACAGAAGTGGAAGTAACCTTCCCTGGAGGTGTTGAAAAGATTGTGAATGTGGTGCTTAGGGACATGATTTAGCAACAGTGTCTTAGCAGTAGTCATGAGATTGCAAGCTTACGGTGGGCAGCTGGACTTATCTCAAAGGTCTCTTTCAACCTCAACAGTTCTATGATTCTATGGCTCTGGTGAATAAAATTATTTGTGTAAAGGAGGGAAAAATTCCGCAAGGAATAGCATAAATTCCAGACTTATTTTGATGCTTTTGCCAAAACTTTCTTCATGTAACACAGTCAGACTGGTTAAGTGTGGTAAGGCTAAGTTACTGTGACAAAGTAATTACTATTACGGTTAGATTATGGCATCTGCCTGTCAAATCTTTCTTCGCCTTCAAAAACATCATATTTCAGAGGCTAGAACTCCTGCACCACATCAATGCCTAAAAGAGAAAAGTGCAACTGAGCAATGACTACTACCAGCTCCAATGTATCAACATTTTTTTCAACTATTTAAAGCCATTTCTTACTACCAGAACTAGCATGTAACAACATAATGTGGAAGATACAACTTTTCTCACTCAGTCATGCTCATTTGTAAGAAAGTTTCAACTCAGGTATATTTGCCAAAATAACTAACTGCTTTTGAGAGCTTTGAAGATATTTTACATAATGTAAACTATGACATGAAGGGAAGACAATAAAACTTTTACTCACACTAAATATTTGAAAAACTGTGCATCCGATCTCTGTGAAGATTGGCTTCCGCTTTCTGACACTTAGTAGAGGCTCTGGATAAGCTAGGGTCATGGACAGAAAAGGGGAAAGGTCAGTGTTTACCTATCACCAACTGGAAGGCTTGCTAATCCATGTACTTCTAACTTTAACTATAGCCTATGCTTCTTAATCTCCGTATCTAAGCAGCCAAATGAACTGTTAAATCTTACTACAGTGCCATTGCCTCGAGTCACTGTGGTTGAGACTTGCTGATGCTTTCATATGCTTTGCCAGCTATGTAGTAGGGAGTGGATAGAAACATCCTGGATTTGGTCTTTGGGTAACCAGCTATGTGAGGCTTCATAGTTGCCTGAATAAGAATACCATACAGGTCAACATCTTCTACAACAGTGCTCTGATACCATGTGAAGTACCACTTAGTACTGATAAGAAAGAATACAGCAAATATGCATGTTCATACAAAGCAACAAGCTTCCAAGTTCCATGGCTGCAATGTGACACATGCAGATGGAAACTAGGGAAGCAGAGATGCAGGAGATCACATAATATGAAGCCATCTGAAAACAAAATGAGTAGTCTGTCTGTCAGGACTGTTAAGTTAAAGATAGAAAACTGGTAAAAAGACAGAGAAGTAGTTTGGAAAGTGAAAAAAAAAATTATAAAGAAGCTACCACCATTCTCAACATGCAGAAATTCTGGACAGCAGAAATCAACCACTGACTAAAGAAATAACAAGAAATACATATTTGTGAACTTTGAGCTACTAGAATTTTAGGCTTATTTACAAAAAAATATGATCAGGTCATGAAATTTGTGTATGATAATTTAAAAAATCTATTTCACTTAAGCAACTTCTGCATGCTTCACCTTATCTAATGACCTGCTCTCTGCTCCACATAAGAAGCAGCAGTGCAACAGGGAACGAAACACCACCTACATCACTTAGACATCTGCATTATTCAAGCAAGTACACAAGCTGCTATAGAAGGCCTTTAGAATAGTATCTAACTTCAGGTCTTGCTCAAGCTAGCTTTGTCAGTTCCTCAAGGCATTAGGAATCCGAAGCAACACTCTCCTTTGGTGATTCTGAAGCACTCATAGTGAGGTTCACACTAGCTGTATGGAAAGGATTAGCCTGCAACAGACCATGGAAGGCAATTCCTACATGGAGGTTTTGTCACTGCACAACCTCTGGTGGTCCATGTTCACATGGTCTCCATCCAACTCTTTTAAAGAATGTCTGCTGCATTTTTACAGGCCCAGAAATTAAAAAGGTATTAATTAGTAAGTTATCCTTATAAGTACTGAATATTTCTAACTATTATGTAGTATTAACACTTTGATGATACACTCAATTTCAGTAATTTAATTTAAAAAAACCCAATTTGTCAGCTGTAGGTTTGGTATGTTAAATTCCCGTCAAATTTTCCTCCTATGTCAACAACTCTCAGACATAGTCTGCTGTGAGTTGGGATTTCTTAACTTTCTCATCAGCTAAGAGGAGAAAAAATAAACCAAGGAAGTCTAGCAGAACAAGTGACTTTCTGGGTATGAAAGTTCAGTCTTGCACAAGTGTAATATAAAACTCTGCAAAGATTATTTAACATATTTTGCTTGTCTTTTTCCTTGTATTTTCCAAAGGAAATTTTACATTTATACAGGTTTTAAAATGTTAAAACTTACCCCCAAATTCTGCTCCCAAGCTAGACATTAAACGACTTGGAAAAGCTTTCACCAAGGGTATTTCCATCTTATGGATGAGAATGCCACAAAGATAGGGTTTATCTGGTAGAATCTGATCATCAAATTTCTGATAAGTTGGTGAAAAAAACATGAATCCTCCCAAGTCTTCTGTACCAAGGAACTTTCCAGTGAAAATAATATATCCCATGGCTTTTATTAACTTCCCTGTAGAAAGAGGGAAAGCATCTTTGCATGCCTGGAGAAGTTAATACATTATGGCAAGAAAACTGCTTTAACCAGTGGTCCCCAACAGACAAGTAAGTCATACAGCATCTCTCATATCTTCACAGACATCTGACAGATACATAAACCCAAGTGCTCTATATTTACTAATAAATTAACTTCAGTATGTAACCAGGTTTTTCCAAAAGCACTGTTCCAGCAGACTGTAGTTGATGATGTGCTATTAACAGGCCTCATTCACACATACATATCTGTATATGTATATATATATGTATATACATATATATATATGTATATATATATACACGTATACATGTGTAACAGCATGGAACTTCTACAAATGAAGTTCTAGATGTCACTGACTAAAACAGTTNCTGAGGTATGAAACAAAACTTTTTTGTTATTCCTCTTGCTTATTTAGAACCCATGGCTAACAAGGTTTTTCAACAGAATCATTAGACACACACAGATACTTTTAAGAAAAATTAGGTACTGACTTCCAGCTTTAAATATCAGCTGGACACTAGAACGCAGCAAGCAAGCTATTCAAGTTACATACCATTCATTGCATCCTTATAGATGTCAATAAATAATTTTAACATTTCAGCTGGAAAGATTTCTTCTTCTGGTAAGCACTGCAACAGAATAATAATTTCCGCCTGACCGAAACCATGTAGTCCAGTTGTTGAAAAGTACCAGCATTTTTGGGAACAATCTTTAATTAAAAAGACAGATACACCACAGTAATGTTATTTTACAGCCAGGAAAAGAAAGCTGGATTTCATGGAAACAAAAACGTGTACTACTTACAAGTCATTAGCTTGACATTTACAAGCAAGTTTGCATTTAGGATAAATGTTACTGGGTAAGGATTGCTTTCTGCAAGCAGACAGATGATCTGTTTGCGAGAGGGCTGATCTTCCACCAAAGGACCTGAATAAATTAATACACAATTGAGTTCAACATATTAGGCAACTACTTAAAATAAGAATTACAGATCATAACATAGCAAATACTATACCGTCCTATCTTAAGAGAATCATAGAATGGTTTAGGTTGGAAGGGACCTCAAAGATCATCCAGTTCCAACCCCCCTCCATAGGCAGGGACACCTCCCACTAGAACAGGTAGCTCAAGGTCCCATCCAGCCTGGCCTTGAACACCTCTAGGGAGGAAACAGTCACAACCTCTCTGGGCAACCTGTTTCAGTGTCTCACCACCCTCACTGTAAAGAACTGCTTAAATCTCCCCTCTGCCAATTTATACCCAGTACCCCTCGTCCTGTCATTACAAGACCTTGTGAATAGTCCCTCCCCAGCCCTCCTGTAGGCCCCTTTCAGAAACTGGAAGGCTACTACAAGGTCTCCTCAAAGCCTTCTCTTATCCAGCCCCAACTCTCTCAGTTTGTCCTCATAGCAGAGGTGCTCCAGCCCTCTGATCATCTTTGTGGCCCTCCTCTAGATTCACTCCAACAGTTCCATGTCCTTGTGTTGGGGACTCCAGAACTTTATGAACACAGTACTCCAGGTGGGGTCTGATGAGAGCAGAGTAAAGGGGGAGAATCCCCTCCCTTGCCCTGCTGGCCATGCTGCACTTAATGCAGCCCAGGACATGGTCACTGTCTGGGCCACGTGTGCACACTGCTGGCTCATATTGAGCTTCTCATCCACCCAGACCCCCAGGTCCTTTTCCTCAGGGCTGCTCTCCAGCCACTTACCACCCAGCCTGGATTTGTGCTTGGGATTGCACCGACCCAGGTGCAGGACCTTAGACTCGGCCTTGTTGAATTTCATGAGGTTGGCCTGGGCCCACCTCTCCAGCCTGTCCAGGTCCCTCTGGATGGATCCCTGCCCTCTAGCAAGCCGACTGTGCCACACAGCTTGGTGTGATCTGCAAACTTGCTGAGGCTACACTCGATTCCTCTGTCCATGTCACTGACAAAGATGCTGTACAGCACTGGTCCCAGTACTGACCCCTGAGGGACGCCACTTGCCACTGGTCTCCAGGTGGAATTGTGCCCTTGATTACCACTCTCTTTGTGCCACCATCCTGCCAATTCCTTATCCAGTGATTTCTCTCAATTTTAGAACAGCTACAAAGTTATCAATTATTATCTTACCCTAAGAGTTGAGGAATGTATAAAAATAAGGCAGTAACTTGTAACAAAAGTGTACACTAGTTCTAACATTCATTTGGTGACTACTGAAAAATTCTATATACTGTCTCCTCATCCATATATTGGTACTGGTAGGTACCATCAATAAGCATTCACGACTACTATTAATCTACGTGATAAAGCATTTTTTTCTTAAAATTGACCTTAATAATGATGCTCATTCAATTATCAGATAATGCAATGTGCAGCAAATGAGATTAGGATTGTATTGAAAGAAAAACTATATACACCCAAATTCATATTTAGAAACCTTGTACTGAAAGATTAAATGTTAACAATTTTCTCAAATTTTACCTTTTTCACTCACTGAAAGCAGAAGCGGTGGCAGTTGATCACCATCAGGAACAAGGCTGATTGCTCGACTGACACAGTTTTCAACACCACAGAGTTGTTTGTAACGTGAAGAACTAGGAAACATAATACCTGCAGACTGAGAAACTGAACTGGAACCAGTGCTCACAGCTTCTGCAGCAGAAGAATACTCTCTAGGTTCTAGAGTATCAAGTGTAAATCCGTTTGCCACCTCGACTGGGCCTGCAATAGCTTGCTGTGCATCATGTGAAGAGAAAGAAGAATGTAACTTCGCCATTCTTGTAGCTAGATCAACTTCTTCAACAGGTTCTGTATTTACATTAGTTAATACACCATCTGCCTCTGGTTTTACAGCCTATGAAAAAGAAAAATTAAAAAGTCTACATGCCTGTCTCACAACAGCTGAACTTCTACTACTAGCACTCTAGAAACAAAAAGAGAAATAAATCTATCTTATATACTGAGAATGCATTTCCAGTCAACAAGGGGAAATCCACCAAATCTCTTCCTTCCCACCATGCCACCTTTAGGAGTTAGATTAGGTGAAGATCCATCATTCATTTACTTGTTCAGGAACACAGAGTTCGTATCAGAGTGATGAAGATTAACTCTTTAGCATACAACAGTCAGATATAATACAATCAACAGTAAACCAAATATAGAGTAGAATCATAGAATCAACCAAGTTAGAACAGACCTCTAAATTAATCATCCAGTCCAGCCCTATCCAATAAACGAGACCATGGGACTAAGTGCCCCATCCACTCTTTTCTTGAACACCTCCAGGGACAGCGACTCCACCACCTCCCTGGGCAGTCCATTCCAATGGCAAATCATTCTCTCTGTGAGGAACTTCTGCCTAATATCCAACCTATACCTCCCCAGAACAACTTGAGACTGTGTCCCCTCATTCTGTTGCTGGTTACCTGGGAAAAGAAACTTACACTGGCCTGGCTACAGGCAGGTAGTTGTAGACCACGATGAGGTGACTCTTGAGCCTTCTCTTCTCCAGGCCAAAAAGCCCCAGCTCCCTCAGCCCCTCCTCATAGGGCTTGTGTTCTGGGCCCCTTAGGAGCTTTGCCACCCTTCTCTGGACACGTTCCAGTACCTCAACATCTCTCTTGAATTAAGGAGACCAGAACTGGACACAGTATTCAAGGTGTGGCCTGACCAGTCCTTAGTACAGGGGAAAAATAACCTGCCTTGTTCTGCTGGCCACACTATTCCTGATACAGGCCAAGATGCCATTGGCTCTCCTGGCTATCTGGGCACACTGCTGGCTCATGTTCAGCCTACTATCTAGCAGCACCCCCAGATCCCTTTCTGTCGGACTTCTCTCTAGCTACTCTGTTCCCAGCAGGCCCCTCTGCAGGACCTTCCTACCCTCCAATAGATTGGCACCTGCTCCTAACTTGGTGTCATCTGCAAATTTACTGATGATGGACTCTATCTCCTCGTCCAGGTCATTAATAAAGATATTGAACAGGATTGGGCCCAGAACTGATCCCTGGGGCACACCACTAGTGACTGGTCGCCAACTGGATATGGCACCATTCACCACCACTCTCTGGGCCCACTCTCCAGCCAGTTCTTGACCCATTTCAGAGTGGATCTGTCGAAGACACACACTGCCAGCTTGGCCAGGAGCTTGTTATGTCAGACAGTGTCAAAGACTTTGCTGAAGTCCAGGTACACTACATCCAAATGTAAAAGGCAATTAGGTTGGTCAAGCAGGTCCTGACCATGCCCTTCCTAAACCCATGTTGGCTGGACCTGATCCCCTGGCCATCCTGGAGGTGCTGTGTAATTGCACTCAAGATGACCTGTTCCATAACCTTGCCTCGCACTGAGGTCAGGCTGACAGGTCTGTAATTTCCCGGTTCCTCCTTTCGGACCTTCTTGTGGATGGGCACCACAGTGGCCAGCTTCCAGTCATTAGTGACCTCTCCAGTGAGCCAGGACTGTTGATAAATGATAGAGAGTGGTTTGGAAAGCTCATCTGCTAGCTCTCTCAGCACCCTAGGATGGATCCCATCTGGTACTCTCCAGGAATCCATTTAGCATCACTGTTCCCCCACTCACAGCTCACCATTGTAACTGCCATTATAGGGATCTGCAAATATAGTTATATTTCTACACTATCTACTGATAGCTGAGTTCAGCATTTTATAGCCTGATTAATTTCCAGTTTAGAGTCAAACCTATGCTGTACCTCCAGCAAAATAGGTACGACCAACTATGAGCACAGGCATATTAGAACATGATCTGTCAAAAAGATCCAAAACATCATGAGGTGCATCACTGCCTTTCAAGTGTGATGAAAAGTATGGATGAACAATCCTACAGCTCTGTGCTTGCTGTGTAATAGTTCTCATTATTCCATCAGTTTCCTTTGAATACTGTGAAAGAGAATACATGCCAGGAAGGAAAAAAAATTTAAAAGGAAAAAAAATTAGGAGAGAAAGGGAGAGCAGAGGAAAGCAGAATTAAAAAAAACCCACCTCCTTAAAATAACACCCCACAAACACCAGACAAAATCATGACTAAAGTGGTCTCTGACAGACTTCTTTGTCATGAATTTGTTTACTACTGTTTCATAATAATTTATATATTACCTCATGTTAGAAGCAACATGCAGGTTTTGGTGCACCCTGTAATGTAGTATTGTACGACATTATTCAAATTCTGGTTAGCCTAATCCAACAGCCAAACTAGAGCAAGACACTTCTACAATAAGCATATTACTATTGACAGGTTTCAGAACTATGTCTGAGGTTACCTTCATAGAAGTAGTTAATCAAAGGCTATGTAAAATGTAAGTCCAAGTTGGAAAACTTTCTCCTATACTCTTTTGAAAGTTCACATACACCCCAAACCAAATATGGTTTCCTTTGAAGTACTGTCTACAGAATATTTCTATCCAAGGACAGCACAGCACTCCCGAGAAGTTGTGAAGTAGAAGTTATATTATGGTATGTAAGGGGCCCCATCAATTTGTTACGAGTGTGTTTCAAGAGTAAGAATTCTGTGCAGTTGCACAAATTAATTCTTGTTATATGCATTTCTGGCAAGTCAGGGTTAACAAGACTTACGTCTGGTGATAACCCCTGTGCTACAGGTGAAAGTCTTCTTGCATCTTCTATTTCATCACATGGAAGAGGATTCACAAAATCAACTCTCCTCTCTTCTCTGGTAAACAGCTCTAGGAAAGGTTAAGAAAACAACACAAGCTTCATATTGCGCTGTTCCAATACCTGAAAGGGATAAAAATTAAGCCCCTCTTCCCAGCACTTTTATATAGCTTAGGAGACTTCTGGTTTGTATTGTGTCTAGCTTGTATTATGACTATTCTGCAAGTAGTAACTTTTTCCTAAACAACTACAGATAGGGTTTTTTTTTACTGTAAGACACAGTCACAACACAAATCAGAAATATCCTAAGCTATATAAAAATGCCAAGAGTACTATCTAAACACACACAAAAATTATAAACAGAGAGGACAATGAAAAAACATTCACCTTTCATAAGCACTTAGACTTAGTCTCTCAGAAGTGATTAGTGATAGAACATGAGGGAATGTCCTCAAGCCATGACTGGGTAGGTTTAGATTGGGTATCAGGAAAAAAAAATTCACAGAACAGTGGTCAAGCACTGGAATGGGTCATCCAGGGAGGTTCCAAAAATATCAAGACAGAAAGCTACATAGAATGGGAAATAACTAGCGAAAACAACTACGTACATGGCCTTCGAGTGCAGAGAAGGCTACTGTAGAAGGAGGATCACTTTTGGCTGTACTCCTGGCACAACAGCTAAACTGGACTCAATAGTTAAACTTTATATAATGCATTCCTATGGAACTTGAGCTGTTGTTTTGGTGTTCTTTTTTTCAAACAAACCACAAACCATCAACTAAACAAAGCACTACTCCAAATTTAAAATAAGAACCAAAATCCAGCTATGTGGTACAATTATTCTTTCATCTTCCATCAAGAGCTGTGGCTAAAACTCTGTCAGTGAAACATCATGCAAATGCTTGCTCACCCAAGACAAACTCCAGCTGCTGGCCCCACCCCAGCCCAGTACTTGTTTGTTAGCCCCAAGCCGCCCCTTGCTCAACCTATGCACCCCCACAGACGTAGCCTGCTGACCCAGCACACACTCCCCAGCTGCCACTTGACCACCCTGCCCACAGCCACTGGTTGCTCCTGCCACACACTTCCCAGCCATGCTTGCTAGCCCCCCCAGCCGAAGCAGCAGCACCAGCACCCCGCCTCCGGCAGGCGCTGCTTGCTCACTAACACATCTCCTCAGATGCTGACCGTTAACCCTATAGTTCCCCACATCTGCTTGCCCTCCCACCTCACAGCCACTGGTTGCTCACTCCACACACACTCCCCAGCTGCTGCCCGCTTACCCCACACACTCTCCTCCTCCCGCCCCATGCACCCTCTAGCCACTGGTTGTTCTCTCCACAGTCTGACATCACCACTTCCCCACTCACAAGCTATCCCTTGCTCCCACAACACCACACACATCCCCACTCCCACCCGCCCTGAAGGATGATGGAAGGGTAAAGGTAAGAAGACTTAAGATACAAATTAGTAATTGAAAGAGATAATAACGCTAATAATAAGAATATAGAAATAAGTGATGCATAATAGAAATTACTAATTGTCTTCCCGCCAGTGCCCAGTATTTCTGGTGTGTGGTCTCACATGACAGTAACACCGAAATTGTAGTCTGGAAAGAGTTGCTAACCATCTCTCATCTAATATATACTGGCTAAGACATATGATTGAGAACGTTCCATTGGTCAGTTCTGGTCCATTGCTGTGGCCACACTCCCTCCTACCTTCTTGTGTACCTTGACGCTAGCCAGACATTCAAGTTAAAGTCTTTGATTTCTGAACAGCTAAAAACACAGTATCAACAATTTTCTTATAACAATTCTCAGACTTAATCCCTAGCACAACATCTGTTTACCTACTACGAAGAAAAATTGCTCTATTTTCAGACAAACCAAGGACACTCAGAAACAGGAAAAAAACCCCACAGCAATTCAATTAATGAAGCTCCTCAAAAAGAATAAGATGTTAGCTGTATCTATCATTCTCTAATGATGACTGCATTTGCTCATAAAAAAAAAATCTTTTTACCTTTAATGTAACCATAGCAGACAGTACAGACTCTTGCTTCCTTCTCCATGTACTGTAGTTTGCATTTTCGTTTGCAACAACCAGCACAAAACACCTGAACCAGAGAAAGATAAAGTTACATGCTACAGGCAAAATACCAGCAACTCCTGAATTAATTTCCTATTATTACTTACTCCTTTTACTGAAACAGACTGCATTACATAAAGAGTGCATGCATAGTTTTGCAATTATGGATGGCGAAAAGGAGCTGGGTATGTGGGTTGTGGTCAATGGATTAATGTCCAAATAAAGATCAGTAATGAGTGGCATCCCTCAGGGGTCCATACTGGTACTAGCGCTAGTTACAACCTTTGTAGGTGATCGCTCAGTAGAACTGAGGGCACCTTTAAGAAGCTTGTGGACAACACCAAGCTATGCAATATAATTAACACGCAGCGACAAGTGGCGTCCCTCAGGAGTCAAGCTGGAAGGGTGGGTCCAGGTGATGATCATGAAGTTCAATAAGACAAAGTGCAAGGCTCTGCATCTGTGTTGGAACAACTTTCACTATCAATCCAGCAGATCCAGAGAGATTGTTAGAATCATAGAATGGTTTAGGTTGGAAGGGACCTCAAAGATCATCCAGTTCCAACCCCCTCCATAGGCAGGGACACCTCCCACTAGAACAGGTCACCCAAGGCCTCATCCAGCCTGGCCTTGAACACCTCCAGGGAGGAAGCAGTCACAACCACCCTGGGCAACCTGTTCCAGTGTCTTGCCACCCTCACTGTAAAGAACTTCCTCCTAACATCCTGTTTAAATCTCCACTCTGCCAGTTTAAACCCATTCCCCCTTGTCCTGTCATTACAAGACCTTGTGAATAGTCCCTCCCCAGCCCTCCTGTAGGCCCCTGTCAGATAATGGAAGGCTACTATAAGGTCTCCTCGAAGCCTTCTCTTCTCCAGGCTGAAAAGCCTCAACTCTCTCAGCCTGTCCTCATAGCAGAGGTGCTCCAGCCCTCTGAGCAT
>VWZI01021738.1:34536-55801 GCA_013396835.1 Psilopogon haemacephalus
ATTCCTCTGTCCATGTCACTGACAAAGATGTTCTACAGCACTGGTCCCAGCAGTGACCCCTGAAGGACACCACTTTTCACTGGTATCCAGGAGGACATTGTGCCCTTGATCACCACTCTCTGTGTGTGACCATCCAGCCTATTCCTTATCCAGTGAGATGTCCACCCATCAAGTCCATGTTTTACCAGTTTGGTGACCAGGGTGTCATGTGAGACAGAGTCAAATGCCTAACTCAGATCCAGGTAGATGACATGAGTTGCCCTTCCCTTGTCCACCGCTGCTGNGTGACCCCTGAAGGACACCACTTTTCACTGGTATCCAGGAGGACATTGTGCCCTTGATCACCACTCTCTGTGTGTGACCATCCAGCCTATTCCTTATCCAGTGAGTTGTCCACCCATCAAGTCCATGTTTTACCAGTTTGGTGACCAGGGTGTCATGTGAGACAGAGTCAAATGCCTAACTCAGATCCAGGTAGATGACATGAGTTGCCCTTCCCTTGTCCACCGCTGCTGTGACTTCATCATTGAAAGCCACCAAATTTCTTAGGAATGATTTGCTCTTGGTGAAGCCATGCTGGTTGTCATCAGGCACCTCTGCTTTGTTCTCCATCTGCCTTAGCAGAGCCTTCAGGATGATCTGCTCCATGATCTTGCCAGGCACAGAGGTGAGGCTGACTGGTCTATAGTTCCTGGGGACATCCTTTTTTCCCTTCTTGAAGATGGGTGTTGTATTTGCCCTTTTCCAGTCAGCAAGACTTCACAAATCTGCCATGACTTTTCAAATATGATGGACAGTGCTTTAGCAACTTCACCTGACAGTTCCATCAGGACCCATAGGTGGATTTCATCAGGCCCCATGGACTTGTGCACGTTCAGATTCCTTAGGTGCTCATGAACATATCCTTCAATTATAGAGGGCAGATATTCCTTCTCCCACTCCTTACTGTTGCCCTCTGGGACTTGGACATTGTGGCTGGAGCACTTGCTGTTGAAGACTAAGGCAAAGAAGACACTGAGCACCTCAGCCTTATCCATATCCCTTGTCACCAGCTCTCCATTTTCCTTCTGGAAGGGTCTCACAGTCTCCCTAATCCTTCTTTTCTCACTTATCTACCTGATGAAATTCTTGTTCTCCTTAATGTCCCTAGCCAGATTCAACTCTAGCTGTGCTTTAACTTTCCTAACCTGATTTCTGGTTGCATGAACAATGTCTTTGTATTAGGTCCCAGGTTACCTGTTCTTGGTTCTTCCACTTTACTCTGCTTGGGTGAGACCTCACCTGTAGTACTGTGTACAGGTCTGGACCCCTCAATATAAGGACATAGACCAGATGGAGTGGGTCCAGAGGAGGGCCATGAAAATGGTCAGGGTCCTGGAGCATCTCTGCTGTGAGGACAGGCTGAGGGAGTTGGGGTTGTTCAGTCTGGAAAAGAGAAGGCTCTGAGGATACTTAATGGTGGCCTTCCAGCACATGAAGGGTGTCTACAAGAAGGCTGGAGAGAGACTGTTTACCAAGGCCTGCAGTGACAGGATAAGGGGCAATGGCTTCAAACTGCAGAAAAGTAGATTTAGATTGGATGTTAGCAACAGGTGCTTTACCATGAGGGTGGTGGAAAACTGGAACAGTTTGCATAAGGAGGTGTTTGGGACCTCATCCTGGAGATATTCAAAGGGAGGCTCAACAGGGCCCTGGGCAATTTGATCTAATTGAGGACATCCCTGCTGACTGAAGGGGTTGGGGGTTGGGGGCTGGACTAGATGACCTTTGGAGGTTCCTTCCAGCCTAGACCATTCTATGATTCTATTAAGTGTATTTTTTGAGTTTTCTGATCACTGTGCAATTGTATACCAGTTGTTTACAACTATCATCTTAAAAAGAAAAATCCAATTTCAGCTGTTTATCTAAATTAATTGTATATGGTTAGATCCACTCACAGCAAGAGATTAGAGGTGCCACTATGTTTCATAGCTGAATCTGAGAAAGTACTGACAAGAGTTTAGCTGTGTGATATGGATGTTCTGGGCCATGTGTGGAAGCTCAGGTTGTAGACACAGAATCATAAAAGTTGGAAGGGACCTTAAAAATCATCTATGCCCTTCCACAACTTCAATGGGCAACCTGTTCTAGTGTCTCACCACCTTCTCCGTGAAGAATTTCTTTCTAACATCCAGTCTAAACCTACCCTCATCCTGCTTAAAACCATTCCCCCATGTCCTATCACTACAAGGCCCTGTAATTAATCCCTCCTCAGCTTTCTTATGGGCTCCTTCAAGTATTGGAAAGCTTCTATAAGGCATTCCCAGAGCCTTGTCTTCTGTGGCTGAATAGCCCCAACTCTCATAGCCTGTCCTGGAATGTGCTTCAGTCAGTCCTCTGATTGTCTTTGTGGTCCTGCTATGGACTTGCTCCAGCAGTTCACTAGGTTGTCTTCTCGAGATAGGGGTGGGGCACCAGAAGTGAATGCAGTACTGTCAGTGGGGTCTCATGAGAGCATAGCAGAGGCGGAGAATCAACTCCTTTGTCCTGCTGGTCACACTTCTTTTAATGCAGCCCAGGACATGGTTGGCCTTCTGGGCTGCAAGTGCACATTGACAGCTCATGCTGAGTTTTTCATTCTCTGGCATGTCCAACCCCTCCTCAAGACTGCTTTCAAGTCACTCCTTGCCCATCCTGTAATTGTGTTTGGGATTGTCCTGACCCATGTGCAGGATGTTGTGCTTGGCCTTGTTGACCTTCATGATGCTGCCATGGCCCTACCTCTCCAGCCTGTTCAAGTCCCTCTGGATGGCATCCCATTCCTCTGGCTTATCAACAGCACCACCCAGTTTGGTGTCATCTGAACATCTGCTGATGGTGCATTCAATCCCACTGTCTCTATCATTGATAAAAATATTGAACAGTACAGGTCCCAGGACAGACCCCTGAGGGACACCACTTGTCACTGCTCTCCATCTGGATATAGAGCCATTGAGCACCACTCTCTAGATGCAACCATCCAGCCAATTCCTTATCCACTGAACAGTCCACTTTTCAGATCCATAACTCTCCAACTTGGCAATCAGGATACTGTGTGGGTCTATGTTAAAAGCCATACAGAAGTCCAGATAGATTATATCCATAGGTCATCCCTTATCTACGGACATAGTCATTTTATGACAGAAAGCCACCAAGTTGGTTAGGCAAGATTTGCCCCTAGTAAAGCCATGGTGGCTGTCTTGAGTCACCTCCCTGTCCTCCAAGTGCCTTAGCATGGCATCTAGGAGGATCTGTTTCTTGATCTCCCCAGGCACAGACGTGAGGCTGACAGGTTGGTAGTTCCCAGGGTCTTCCTTTCTACCTTTTATAAAATGGGGGTAATGATTCCTTTCTTCCAGTCTCCAGGGACTTCACCTGACTGTCAGGACATTGCAAATATCATGGAGAGTGGTTTGGCAAGTACATCAACTAATTCCCTCAGAACTCTGGAATACATGTGGTCAGGGCCTATGGACTTGAATATTTCCAGGTTCTTCAGATGGTCATGTACGTTGTCTTCACTTACAGTGGGAAGGACTTTGTCTCCCTTATTCTCCATTTTCTGGGCCATCAATATGGCAGCCATAAGAAGAAAAGTTGCTAATGAAGAAGCAAAGAAGTTGTTGAAAATCTCAGCCTTCTCCTCGTTCACTGATATTAGTACCCCACTGTAGCTCATCAAGGGGAGGCTACACTTTCTTTTAACTTCCTTTTCTGGTTAATGTATCTATAGAAACCTTTCTTGTTTTTCTTCACATCCCTTGCCAAGTTCAGTTCCAGCTGTGCTTGTCTCTTCTTGTATTCCCTGTGTAGTCCCAGCTTGTTCTTTAGTTTGACCAGCAGCCCACAGCTCTGGTCTCTTGCCTTCCTTGCCTGATTTCTTTCATGTCCCTGAGGGCTCTTTCCCATGGTGTCCTATTTACTAACTCCTTGAACAGCTGGAAATCTGCTTTCCTAAAATTCAGAGTTCTAACTATGCTCCTCATGGGCTTCATACCACTTAGGATGGTGAACTACACTAGTATATGATTGCTGCAGCCCAGGCTGCCTTTGACTTTGACATCCCTGATGACTTCACTTGTATTTGTAACCAACAGGTCCAATGACGCATCCCCTCCTCTAGGGCTGTTAATTACTTGTCTTAAGAAGCTGTCATCTAGGCACTCCAGGAGCCTCTTGGATTGCTTACAGCTATCTGTGCTACTTTCTCAACAGATATCAGGGTGGTTAAAATCCCCCAGAAGAATGACCTCTCCTTGGGCTGGAGTAAGAAGGCTTCATCAATAGGCTCTGCTTGGCTCGGCAGCCTGTAGTAGACTCCTACCACGAGGTTCCCTTTGTTGTCCCCATCTCCAATACCTACCCATAAGCTTTCAACTTGCTCATAGATATTCTTCAGCAACAACTCTTTGTGTTCTATCCACTTCTTTACATAGAGGGCAACACCTCTACCCCTTCTATGTCTCCTGTCCCTTCTGAACAGGTTTTAACCATCAATAGCCACACTCCAGTCACAGGATTCATCCCACCAGGTTTCTGTAATTGCCTCTATGTCCTAGCTTCTCTGAAGCAGGGTAGTTTCCAACTCCTCCTGTTTGAGGCCCATGCCATGTGCAGGTCACCTTCTTAGAGAGGCACCCCACTGTTCCTCCAAGGTGTGTCAGAGGACCTACCCTCCTGTCTCCTATTGTTTCAGAGGCCCTTGGGTCAGCTCTGTAAGACCTTGCCTTTGATGCAGTGCTCACAGCATGCCTCTGGGAAATAGGTTGAAGGCCCTTGCTATCACTCCACTTTTCCAAGCCTGGTATGTCTTCCTGCCACTTGTCACAGACAATTTTGATATTGTCACTATCTCCCCCCTCAAGGAAATGGCAAACTGAAGGCTGCCCTTAAGCTCATCTCTACAGCCTGGTTTTAACTCCCTCCCACTTTGAACCTAGTTTAGAGCCCTTTCAATGAGTCCTGCCAACTCATGTACCAAATTTTTGCCCCCCTCCTGAGACAGGTAGATGTACTCCATCTGTAACTAGCAGACCCAGTGCCATATAAAGTTCCCCAAGATCAAAAACTCCAAAATTCCATTGGTGGCAACAGCCTCTGAGCCACTTATTAATCATGCAGCATTTCCTGTTCTGTTCATTATTAAGCATATTGATGAGAAAATTACCCGTTCCCCCAATCCCTCAACCAGTCTCCCCAGTGCCTCACTTTTGGATTTCTGGTTTTGACCTCATTACTTCCCACTTGCTTAACAAGCAAGGGACAGTGATCAGAGGGCTGTACCAGACTAGGCAGCTTTCTGGTAACATCTCTGACCCAGACCACAGGGAGGCAATAGACTTTCCTGTGGGAAGGATCTGGGTGACATGTGGGGCCCTCTGCTCCACTCAGTAACAATTACCCTTCTTTTTTTTTAAGGGTACAAGTCCTGATACAAGGGGGGCACCAATTTGCCCTAGGCAACCCTCCAGATGGTATCTCTTTTGCCTTCTCGTTCACCTCAGTTGTTTGATTCTGAATCCTCTACAGCCTAATATTTAAGCTTGTATCTTAAAGTCTCATGAAGAAGCCTATGTACCACATATATGCATACATTGGTCTTGAGAATTACATGTGATATTATACTGAAATCCTTATATGGACTAGTGGAAGGGATTGCACCATCATTCTCAAACTCACTCCAACTTCTGCTAATCCCACACCTATTTTACACAGAACCACACTGATGGGAACAAGGACTGAACAAGAACTTTGGACTTTGCTTCAGCACTTCCATATTACCTCTTAAAGTAACTGCTAGATTTCCCCACTAGAATTCAAATGGCTAGAACATGTCTCATACCAGCAAAAGTACTCATTTCTTATCTACTGACCTTGCAGCACTGTGCTGTACACTAAGTTTCCTCCTAACAAATCTGTTTGTTATAAAATTGTTAAGAGCCTCTTTCATCACACAGACAAGTATGGGAGCCAGATCTCACTGCTTCCCAAGCTATTTAGTAATGCTGGAACTATGCTGGCTAATTAGGCTCCTCAACTGTCAGACAAAGAAAAGCAGAGTTGCCTTCATGTTACCAGTGTCCTTCAGCAAAGTATTTTAAAAGCTCATTGAGGACTGCTTATGAAGAACATTGTATGCTGTTCTAGTCCATCAGGAAATAAATCCTTGTCTATTTTAAGAGATGGGGACTGGACTACACCTGCACAACTCCAATCCAAAGAATGATGCCTCTAGTAAAGCTGTTTTCTGCAAGACTGTGATGGATCCACTCAAACCTGGACCTAAGTAAGGCATTTTGACTCTACCCCACATGACATCCTGGTCACCAAACTGGAAAAACACAGACTTGATGGGTGGACAACTCGCTGGGTAAGGAATAGGCTGGATGGTCGCATGCAGAGTGGTGATCAAGGGCAAAATGTCCACCTGGAGACCAGTGACAAGTGGCGTCCCTCAGGAGTCAGTGCTAAGACTGGTGCTGTTTAACATCTTTGTCAGTGACACTGACAGAGAAACTGAATGCAGCCTCAGCAAGTTTGGAGATGACACCAAGCTATGTGGCACAGTTGACTTGCTACAGGGCAGGGATGCCATCCAGGAGTGAGTGCAGAGGAGGGCCATGAAGATGCTCAGAGGGCTGGAGCACCTCTGCTAGGAGTTGAGCAGGGATGTCTCTTGATATTAAGAGAAATTGGTTATTTAGTTTAAAAAACTAAGTTTTTAATAGAATAAATCATGTCCAGTTATAACACTGTATGATACAGTGTGCTGTTTGCTGAGCTTTATTTGCTTAGTGTGAGTATCTGGCCTTAGGCCACAAGCCATAAATTTTCATGTAGATTTACCAAACATGTACCTACTTACTCAAAACAGGGCCTCCAGAAACTATGTGAATCAGAAGACAGGGAGCCTTCAAGGCCACAGCTGTCAATGGCAGGTGCAATTAGACAAGATAACAGCCTGGCTAGAGCCACTGATTTAATTCAACAATGAGTCAGAAGATGCCAGACAAAATTTTTTTTGCAATGAGGAACAAGACGACCTCAGATCAAAGTACTACTATTGGACCAAATTGTCACACAAGGCTATCATTGCCAATGACATTTTTCATTCACCTGGCTCCTTCTTCCTCTCCTAATACCCTTGCCAAAGGTGACCCTGATGCTGTACCACTTTATTTAAAAAACTATTTTTTAAAAATCCAAGGTCTTAGAATCTGCTTCAGGAAACTCAGGATTCAAACTTCAGAGCTAACTACCACCAGATGCCTGGACAGAAGGTCTGTGCGTTAGGAGTAATCATAGAATGGTTTGGATTGGAAGGGACATCTGAAGGTCTAACCCCCCTGCCGTGGGATCCTCCACTAGATCAGGTTGCCTAGAGCCCTGTGAAGCCTGAACTTGAGGATCTCCAGGGATGAGGCTTCAACTATTACTCTGGGCAACCTGTTCCCAGTGTTCCACCACCCTCATGGTAAAGAACTTGTTCCTGACATTCAATCTGAATCTACTCTAGTTTGAACCCATTGCCCCTGTCACTGCAGGCCTTTGTAAACAGTCGCTCTCCAGCCTTCTTGCAGGCTCCCGTCGGGTACTGCAAGGTGGTCATCAGTTCTTCCCTTCTCTTCTCCAAGCTCAATAAACCCAATTCCCTTAGCCTGTCCTCGTAGCAGAGGTGCTCTAGCCCCCTGATCATTTTCATGGCCCTCCTCTGGCTATGTAATTTGCCTTCTTGGCTGCAAGTGCACACTGTCTGCTCATGTCCACCTTCTTGTCCATCACTACTCCTAAGGCCTTTTCCACAGGGCTGCTTTCTATCACCTCATCCCCTAGCCTGTATAGATAATGAGGACTGTTCTGACCCAGATGCAGGACCCTGTACTTGGTCTTGTTGAACCTCATGAGGTTCACCTGGGCCCATCTCTCCAGTTTAACCAGGCTTTTCCAGATGACATCTCATCCCTTCAGCATATCAACAGCATGCTCACACTTCGAAAACTTAGCTAAATTATGTAAGGGTTCATCTCAAATAAATTTTGACTTGATTTTCCCTTGCTTATTTCCTCTGTGTAGTAAGTGAGTGAATTTGCCATTGAACTCTTAAGTCAAATTTTCATAAATTCTTTAAGTGATCAAAAACACTCATCAGCAATAAAGAGCTCCCATGAATATCTGATGCTTTTCTCACTTGTTCCTTATGCTCCCTACAAGGTGATTTGCAAGTTTAATTCTCAGTCTCACTATTTTTAGCTATACAGACTCTAGTATTAGCCTTCAGAAAAGTTATCTTCTGAAACCTGAGTTTGCCAGAAGTCTTTTACTGCTGACCAGAGCTAGTTAGAAAGAACACTTATATTTTTTCTGCTACTCCTATTGATCTCTGGGATGTGACCTATTCAGCTTGATTTCTAGCTCAGACATTAAAAACTTACAGAGAAACTTAGACACTGATTGTAAAGTGGAAAAGTACTGGAGTCTCTGAGAGGACAGGTGAACATTCCAGGACTAGGCAATAAAATGGCAACAATGGATAAGTTAATATAATTTAATTGGAGCATCACAAACTTTGTGTCTGGAAGCACAGCTTGTTGGCCCATTGATCTAGCTTATCCAATTCCCTCCTGCAAATCAACACTGCCACCCAACTTGGTGTTATCAGCAAACTTACTGATGACACTTTCTATGCCTGAATCAAGGTCATCACAAAAGATGCTAAACAGAAGTGGTCCCAACACAGACCCCTGAGGAACACCACTAGTCACCAGCTGCCAACTGGATTTAACTTCATCGACCACAGCTCTTTGGGCCTTCTTGTCCAGCCAGTGCTTTATCCAGGAGACAGTGTGTTCATCCAAGCATGAGTAGCTCTTTGTCTACAAGAATTGTCTGGGGAGCAGTATCAAAGGCTTTTCAAAAGCCTAGGAATAGAACATCAACAGCCATTCCCTTATGCAGTAGCCGGATTTTGTCATAGGAGATCAGGGTGGTCAGGCAGGACCTGCCCCTCATAAATCCATGCTGACTTGGCCTGATCCCCTGATTGTTGTCTATATGATGTATGATGACATGCAAGATGACCTGCTCCATGACCTTCACTGGTACCAAGGTCAGACTGTCAGGTCTATAGTTTCCTGGATCTTCTTTTCTGCCCTTCTTCTAGATAGGTGTTACACTTGCTACCCTCCAGTCCACTGGCACCTCTCCAGTTAGCCAAGACTTCTGGTAAATAATGGAAAGTGGCTTGGTGAGCACATCTGCCAACTCCCTTGGGTGCAGCCATCCAGCTCCAAAGACTTGTGTACATCTAAGTGGCACAGCAGGTCTGTGACCACTTACTCGTTTATTGTGATGTCCCCAATTCCTCTCCCTGACTCCTACTTGACAAGGGTGGGTGCCCAGGGCACTGCTGAATCCAGTGCTAAAGACCAAGGCAAAGGAGGCATTGAGTACCTCAGCCTTCTCTTCATCCTTAGTCACTAGGTTTCCCTCTGCATTCAAGAGGGGATGGAAATTTTCTCTAGTCCCCCTTTTGCTGTTAATGAATTTATAGAAACATTTTTTAAAATCTTTAACAGCTGTAGCTAGGTTAAGCTCTAGTTGTGATTTGGCTCTCCTAATTTTCTCCCTATACAGTTTTGCTACATCTTTATAGTCCTCATGAGAGGCATATATCTTCCAAAGGCCATAGACTCTCCTTTTGTTCTTGAGGTCCAGCCAAAGGCCCCTATTCAGGCAGGCTGGATGCCTTCCCTGCCAACTTGCCTTTTGACACACAGATAGAACCTGCTCCTGTGCCTTTACCACTTTCCTCTTGAAGCGAGTCCAACCCTCCTGGCCTCCTAAATTAAACTATGAAGAGACATCCCCAGACAGTTTCCACTAACAAGTCAAAAGCTTATGAGCAGGAACTGGAGAACAAGGCAGCAAGAACTTGTGGTTAATGTCAACTACAGGTCATCTGATCAATGGGAGCCTAGTCAGAGGAGCCTACTGATGAAGCCTTTTTACTCCAGGTACATGAGGCACCACACTCATAGGCTCTTATCCTGCTGGAGGATTTTAACCATACTGACACCTGCTGAAAAAGTAACACAGCAAACTCTAGGCAATCCAGGAGACTGCTGGCTTCTAAAGACAGGAAATACTACCTTGTAGTACTCCTGAGTGACCTGTCTCTTCTTCCAATGACCATAAACTCTCCTTTTAATCCTGATTTGCAACCAAGTATCTCTTCAGCAAGGCTGGCCTCCTTCCCCACCAACTTGTTTTTCAGCACATGGAGGTGGCCTGTTCCTGCACCTTTAAGACTTCCTTCTGGAACAGTGGGCAGCCTTCCTGGGCAACTTGGGCCCTCAGGACTGCCTCCCAATGAACCTTGTTGTCCAGTTTTTGAAACAGGCCAAAGTCTGTCTGCTGAAAGTCTCAAGTGGCAATATTGACAAACCTCACTCTTTACTTCTCCAACTGAGAACTCTATAATTTTATGATCACTGTTCCCAAGACAGTCCCAAGCAATTAAATGACCCACAAGTTCTTCTCTATTAATGAACAGCATGTGCAGCTAAGTGCCATCCCTATGTGGAGAGGCTGAGGGAGTTGACATTGTTTAGTCTGGAGGAGACTGAGGAGGGAACTTATCACACACTACAACTATCCGAAGGGAAGCTGTAGTCGGGTGGGGGTCAGGCTCTTCTCCCATACAACTTGTGACTAGATTATAGGGCATGACTTGAAAATCCACCAGGGGAGGTTTAGGTTGGATGTTAGGAAGCATTTCCTCATAAAAAGGGTAATTAGACACTGGAATGGACTGCCCAGGAAGGTGGTGGATTGACTGTCCCTGGAGGTGTTTAAGCAAAGACTGGATGTGGCACTTAGTGAGACGGTATAGTTGATGTGGTGGTGTTAGGTCATAGACTGGACTTTGTGATCTCAGAGGTCTATTCCAGCCTCACTAATACTGTGATATTGCCAGATGCCTAAAGAATATTTCTTCTGTGTCTTCATCCAGGATGGGTGCCTTGTAAGAGACTCTCACCAGGAATTATTCCTTGTTGGCCTTTTTCCTAATTCTCACCCATAAACCCTCAGGTCTATCATCACCGTCATTAACATGAATACACTCAAAACATTCCCTGACACAGAGGGCTATGCCACCACTTATCCTTCCTTGCCTATCCCTTCTGAAGAAATCATAGCTATTAACAGTGGCATTCCAGTCATGTGAGACATCCCATCACGTTTCTGTGATGGCTACTGTCTCATAATCTTCCTGATTGACAATGACTTCTGTCTCCTTCTGCAGAGACTCTTCACTACACAGCCCTGTTTACAGTCATCAGCTACTGGTGTTGTTAATCTTGTGTGCTAAGGGGGTTTTGGCTGAACAGTGTAATTAGAGGGGTGCATCACTGAGTCACTGGAGAAGATTGGCCTGGATGAATAGAGACAAAGATGGTGAACGGCCTGCATAACAAGTCTTATGAGGAGTGGCTGAGGGAACTGGGGTGGTTTAGTCTGAAGAAGAGAAGGTTGAGGAGATACCTCACTGCTCTGTACAACTACCTGAAAGGAGGTTATAGTGAGGTGGGGTTTGGCCTCTTCTCCATTGTACCAGGTGACAGAATGAGAAGAAATGGCCTGAAACTGTGCCAAGGGCAGCTTAGATTGGATATTAAAAAAAAATTTGTTAGAAAAAAGTGGCCAGGTATTGGAATGGGCTGCCTAGGAAGGTCATCATCCCTGGAGGTGTTCAAGAAATGTGTGGACATGGCAGATTAGGAAACTATTTAATGGTTGTAGTGACCTTAGGCCTTGCTGATCTTCAGGGTCTTCAGTTATCTGATTCTGTAATTCCATGATCTTTAGACAAAAAGCAAAAAAAAATCTCACAGCAAGTGTAAAAAGAAATGAAGTCAGCAAGTCTTATGACTAAGCCGAAACTCATTTTCAAGAACTGTGTTTTTAAAATGTTGCAAAACTTCACACAGAATACTGTGCCAAGTGAGTAAATTCAATTTCTAAGTTTTCACAATGAGTTTCTAATCATCCTGACAGCCAAATTCAGACCTACATTTTAGTTCACACATATTGCAGCATACTATGCTTTCAATATATTGTACTAGAAAAGTCATCCTGAAAAAAACCCAACAAACAAGTCTCTCCAGATGCTTCTCAATGCTGGGGATGCAAAAAGCTACCAAGTTCTGACATTACTTTTTACAGTATCTTCTCATCCATAAAGCTTAAAGAGGAACAGTGAAAAGTAAGTCATCAGTATTGTTAGTATTTCCATATATGTACTACTATAAGCATAAAGGCTCACAAGGGAATTATGGTTTATGAATAAACTTTGACATTTACTCACTGCAAAAGACCACAGGTTGAAAAAAATGTTCTACAGATTATTTACTCAGTTGATGAGTATCGTTCACCCCACAAAAGTATTATGTTTTTACCCTGAGATTCCTCCCCTGGATAATTAAATACACAGGAGGACAGATTTATGCTATAAACCCTTTGCCACTGTTCAGATTGTAGTCCTCCCTGATTTATGGACAGAATTTTTTCCCTGACTTGCCATTACCACCACCTCAATTTTTAAAATCTTAAATGTTTAACTTCAATACTGAGTCAAAAGCTGATTGACTACAACTGTGAAGCAGTCTGCTATCTCATCTTCCATGATCACATTAGCCTAACCAGTAATTTTAAGACAAAATAAGCATTCTCTGTACTTTCCTTTCACTATTTACACCAAAAGGTCATACTTTCTTAATTAGTGTCAGTCTTTTGAACCAATTTTTATGAACTATTTTTTTAAATACTTTGAGCCTAGAACAATTCTGTCAGATTTTTTTTCTACTTCTGTATTTTGGTTATTTCTAGATGAGACTTGGTTTGCTTCCTGTTAACACAGCACCCCTCTCCAGTAACTTACCTTTCCACAAGCACGGCAGTGGTGTCGTCTTTTTGTAAATGTAAACTTGACTTGGCAGTTCATGCAGTTGCGTGCTTCTGAATCTGGAACCCACAATGGTTGTTTACATGAGAGAGTTGCAGGTATTTTAGGTGATGCTGTATTTTTAGATGTTTGATTTCTTCCAGCTTCAGAGTTGCTTTCCTTAGAACACACAGGGTCAGAATTTTTACCAACCGTATTTATGTTGGTGTCTGAGAGAGAAGCTTCTGGGGTAAGAGAATTGGCTTCCTGTTTTTTTCTCTCAAGTACATCTGCGCTGTCAAGTTGTCTCTGACCAACAGGTCCTTGGGAAAGGCCAAGCAAACACGTTGGTCTTGCTCCTTCACCATGAACATTAGAAACTAGCACTTCACTACCACTCTCGGTCATGTCCTGGATGTGAGACACATTCTCTTCTGCTGCAGAGTGTAATTCATTGGCAGTAAGAGATACTTTAAGATTACTATTAACACTTGTTATCTTGTCCAGTGTTGCTTCCGTATGCTCTTCAGTGACCTCTGTGATATCCAGGTTGTTGACATTTGTTAGATATCCTGCATCTGCATCAGCTTCCACTGAAAGACTATCATTGTCTGAAGATTTCAACACAGTGGGCTGAAGACTTGGCCCATACGAGAAAGCTTTGATCTCAGCATCAGTTATTAGAGCATCACTTTTAATGACATTCTCCTCAACGACGAAGTCTGTCATGCTTCCATTGCCATCAGAGGCTATATGAACACATGGCTCAGCTTCATATTCCATAAAACTAGAAACCAAAGCTTTGATTTGTTGAGAATCAGTGTCATCAGTGACATTATCTGTATCATACCTCTCTCCATCTTTACTTTTTTCCACAACACTTCCATCAACTTTATCTGTATATACTTCCTGTTCATGGAAGTCAGTGTTTTCACAGGATTCCCTGCTAGAGAGATCAGTGCTGGACTTTCCAGTATGAACAGTTAAAATATTACTAATAACCTCTGCCATTTCTTTTTGAGGTAGAGGATTAACCTTTTCTTCTGTTGCAACTAATGAACCACACAGAGATACAGGAAGTGGAAGACATGACAGTGAGGCACTGACTTCGTCAACTGAACTTGAAACAGTGTTTAGCATTTCATTACTATGAAGTTCTTTGCTACCTATATTCTCTACCTTCTCTTCTGTGGTTTTCTTTTCCAATTCTACTTTAGCTTCTGGTTGACATGAGAAGCCTGGTAAAACACTATTTCCAGGTAATGCTGTATGGCTTTCATGCAACTGAATCCTCTTTGACAGATCTGAAGGCATGGATTCAACATTATTTTTTGAGTCTACCTTTTCTATGGCACTTCTTTCATGCATCTCTTTGCTTACAGCAGAGCATGCACTTTCATCTTGTGGTTCACAAGGCATTTTTTTGCATGCTTTTTCATCTTTGGGACTGTACACATCCAAATTCTGTGTTGTTACAGAGACACACGGAGTATTAACACCAGCATTATGTTCAGGCTGATCAAATTCTCCACTGCACTTCACTGACTCTGTCCTATGTTCATCATCACATGGATCTGAGATCTCTGTTGTAGTGTAACTGTTCAGTTTTGAAGCTAAATGATTACTCTCTGGTTTAAGATGTCCTGAATCTTGTATCATTGAATTTCTGTCACTCTGCTCTGTACTTGAAATGCTGCTACATCCAGCTGATGATACACAAGTATGAACAGGTATGCAAGATGTGCCAAAGCCAATCAAATCTTCTCTGTACTGGAAGTCGTCTGGCTGCAACTTTTCAGGATCTTCATTAGCAACCACTGAATGGACCAAGTTACCTGTGTCATTAATAAGATCACACACAGGTACACTACACCTCCCTAGATTTGAAGCCTGAATTTCGTTTAAGGAACCACTGTCCACAGTGGACAAAAGATCAGGTCCAGCAACACCCTTCTCATTTTGCTGTGAGCAACTCAGGAGCACGTCACTTGTTCCAGTGTGGCTAGCTAGAGAGGTTTCTTCTGATGAAGTACAGCTGTTGGCATCCTCTTGGCATTTTGGTGTTGGGTATACACATTGCAGGTAATCCAGAACTGAAGAAAGTGAATGGTGTTTTGAGTCATATGGATCTTGAGGTGTTCTGTTCCAATCACATTCATCTGTTTTAAACAGAAAGACATCAAAAGTGAAGTTTAGAAAGCTCCTCCCTGTCTGCTCCCTCTGAATCTCATCTATTCATCAATTTTATTTAGCATAGGTTATTTTCACATTTCATGGTAACAATCATTTGACCTAAGCTGTTTTACTGGACAAGGCAGTGGTGCTGGAACTAACCTGTTGTACTCTGTTCAAATTCATCAAGCAATTTGTCCAAATCACAGACTGCAGCTTTAAAGTAACTTTCCATCCTTATTACAGTTCCAGTGAAGTTTTAGCCTTCTTAAACCTAAAAAGAAAACAGTTTTGTTTTATTCACAGTATTTTGCTGCTTACAAAGTCAAACCATTATTCTATCCAGCACTACTCATGGTTGTGTAGTCTCCTTTTCTGGAGACTTTCAAGACCTGCCTGGATACATTTGTGTTTGGACTATCCTGGGTGATCCTGCTTTTGGCAGTGGAGTTGGACTCAATCTCTGGAGTTCTCTTCCAGCCTCCAGATTCTGATTCCATGAAGTATTTTTTTCTTTTTCAGTAACTCTTTACTCTTCCTTCACATAAAGCAAGTAGAAACAGAGTTACAGACTGCTAGCCTCTACATACTCTGAATACACTGTACAGTACACTCAGAATACTATGCACAATATACTCAAAAATTCACACTAAACTATGAGCTTGAAGCTGCCCTATTAAAACCAAATGCATTTGACACCACATATTATGGCTCTGTAAAGTCACAAAGTTCAAAATCAGAATAAATACTCAGATATTCTACTCTGGTGCCCTCTACATTTTACACCACACAGCTCAGGCACACAAAATGTGAACAGGAGGCTCCGAGGTGACCTTATTGTGGCCTTCCAGTATCTGAAGGGGGCCTACAAAAAAGCAGGGGAGGGACGTTTTAGGCTATGAAGTAGTGACAGGACTAGGGGGAATGGAGCAGAGCTGCAGGTGGGCAGATTTGGATTGGATGTGAGGAGGAAATTCTTCACCATGAGAATGGTGAGGCCCTGGAATGGGTTGCCCAGTGGGGTGGTTGGGGCCACTTTCCTGGAGGTGTTTAAGGCAAGGCTGGATGAAGCTCTGCCCAGCCTAATCTAGGGTAGGGTGTCCCTGCCCATGACAGGGGGTTGAAACTAGATGATCCTTGTGGTCCCTTCCAACCCTGACTGATTCTATGATTGAAAATCAAAACACACCAACACCCCTGTGACACAAGTGAGCTGTTTAAATAAATGATGCCTACATAATCCCAAACACTTCACAGAATCCAGAACGGTAGGGGGTAGAAGGAGACAATCTAACCCTTTCCCCCAGCTAGAGCAGCATCACCTAGAGTAAGTCACTCATGAACACACAGACAGAGAGGCTTTCAATGTCTCCAGAGGTGGAGCCTCTCTGAGCAGCTTGTACGTGTGCTCTGCCATCCCCAAAGTACAGAGAATTTTCTTTGTATTTATGAAGGTTCTCCTGTGTTCCAGTTTGTGTCCACTTCCACTTGTCCCATCACTGGACACCACTGAGAAGAGCTCACTTCTCACTTACTCTTTAGATATTTATTAGCATTTATGATATTTACCCCCTTCAGCCTCCTTCTTCTCCAAGTAAAGAGCCACAGTTCCCTCAGCCTCTTCTTGTCAGGTAGATGTTCCAATCCCCCAGTCATCTCAGTGGCTTGCCACTGGACACTCTTCAGTAGTTCCTTGTTGTTCTTGAACTGGAGAGTCCAGAACTGCATGCAGTATTCCAGATGAGACCTCACCAGAGCAGAGTAGAGGGGGAGGAAGAACTTCCTCAACCTACTGGCCACACTCTTCTTAATGCATCTCAGGATGCCACTGGTCTTCTTGACCATGAGGGCATGTTGCTGGCTCATAGTTAACCCACTGTTCATCAGGATTCCCAGGTCTTTCTCTGCAGAACTGCCTTCCACCTCTACTGGTGCATGGAGCTGTTTTTCCCCAGATAAACTACTTTACACCTGCCCTTGCTGAATTTCAATAGCTTTCTTTCCACCCAACTCTCCAGCCTGGCCACATCACACTGAATGGCAGCATAGACTTCTGACATGTCAGGTGCTCCTACCAGTTCTGGAGAAGCAAAAATTTGCTGAGGATACACTGTGTTCCTTTGTCCATGTCACTGATGAGTACACTGAATAGTACTAGACCAAGTACTGCTCCCTGGGGAACACCACTAGCCACAGGCTCCCAACTAAACTTTGACCCACTGACCACAAGCCTCTGAGCTATTTCAGCCAGCTCCCAACCCGTCTCACAGTCCAATCATCCAATTCACACTTCATAAGGTTGGTCATGAGTATGCTGTGGGAGATGGTGTTGAAAATCTTGCTGAAGTCAAGGTACACCACATCCACTGCCCTCCCATCATCTAAAATTGAGTTATGCTATTGTAAAAGGCTATCAGATTGGTCAAACGCAGAATCAGAATGATCTGGGCTGGAAGGGACCTCCAAAGGTCATCTAGTCCAACCCCCTCTGCAGTAAGAAGAGGCATCCTCAACTAGATCAGGCTGCCAAGAGCCCTGTCAAGCCTGACCTTAAGTATCTCCAGGGATGGGGCCCCAAACAACTCCCCTTGCAACCTATTCCAGTGTTCTACTACCCTCATGGTAAAGAACTTGTTCCTAAAACCCAATCTAAATTTACTCTTCTCCAGTGTGAAACCATTGCCCCTTGTCTTGTCTCTACAGACCTTTGTAAACAGTGTCTGTCCATCCTTCTTGTAGTCCCCCTTCAGGTATTGGGTGGCCACCATTAGGTCTTCTCAGAGCCTTCTCTTTTCCAGGCTGAACAACCCCAGCTGCATCAGCCCATCTACACAGCAGAGGTGCTCCAACCCCTGCCCCCTACCATTTTTGTGGCCCTTCTTTGGACCAGCTCCATGACTTCCCCTTGGAGTCCATGCTGACCACTCCTGATAACCTCCTCCTTCCTTGACATGCTTTGTGATGGCACCAAAACCAAAGCGTTCCATCACCTTTCCAGGGATGGAGAATATGCTGACCAGCCTGTAGTTATCTGGGTCCTCTTTCTTCTGCATTTTGAAGCTTTCCTTCAGTCCTCAGAATCACAGAATGTTAGGAGCTGAAAGGGACCTCTAAAGGTCATCTAGTCCAACCCCCCTGCTAGAGCAGGATCACCTATACCAGATCATATAGGAACACATCCAGGCGGGTCTTAAATATCTCCAGAGCAGACTCCAGAACACCTCTGGGCAGCCTGTTCTAGTGTTCTGTCACCCTCACAGGGAAAAAAAAAAAAAGAATCCTCTTGTTTACATGGAACTTCCTGTGCCTCAATTTACACCCATTACCCCTTGTCCCGTCATCAGGTATCACTGAGAAGAGGCTGACTCCATCCTCCTGACATTCACTCTCTACATAACCATTAATGAAGTCATCCCTCAGTCTCCTCCTCTCCTAGCTAAAGAGCCCCAGTTCCCTCAGTCTCTCCTCATAAGGAAGATGTCCCATTCCCTTAATCACCTTTGTGGCTCTGTGCCGGACTCTCTCAAGCAGTTCCCTATCTTTGAATTCAGAGGCCCAGAACTGGACACAATATTCCAGATGCAGCCTCAACAGGGCAGAACAGAGGGGCAGGAGAACCTCTCTTGACCTACTAACCACAGTCCTTTTAATACATCCCAGAATGGCATTGACCTCCTTGGCCACAAGAGCACACTGCTGGCTCATGGTCAACCTTCCATCCACCAGGACCCTCAGATCCTTTTAACCTTCACTGCTCTCCAACGGGTCAGCCCCCAGCTATACTGATCCCTGGGGTTGTTCTTTCCCAGGTGCAAGGCTCTCCACTTGCCCTTGTTGAATTTCATTAGATTTCTTCCTGCCCAGCTCTCCAGCGTACCCAAGTCTCTCTGAATGGCAGCACAGCTTCTGGTATGTGCACTCTGTTCTCTTGTGCAGGTTGCTGATGAATATACTGAATAATACTGGTCCCAGTACTGACCCCTGAGGGACTTCACTAGTTATAGTCCTCCAACTAGACTCCATCCCATTGACCACAACTCTCTGACTTCCTTCCTTCAACCAGTTCACAATCCATGTCACTACCTGATCATCAAGACCACACTACCTCAGTTTACCTGCGAGGATGCTGTGGGAGAGTGTCAAATGCTTTACTGAAATCGAGACAAACCACATTGACTGCTCTACCATCACCTATCCACCTGATTACGTCCTCATAAAAGGTTATAAGGTGGGTCAAACATGACTTCTCCCTGAAAAACCCTGACAGCTGCTCCTTATGACCCTCTTGTCCTTGATACGCCTAAGGACAGCATCTATCTTGTTCTCCAGGACTTTTCAAAGATTATCGGGAGTGGCCTAGCAATGAATGCAAGTTCATGCTTTAAACTGAAGTACAAAGCACAAAAAGTATTTTTATCCTGGCAGAAATGCCAGCAAGAAAAAAAACCCTACTTTAGGAGTTCAAACCTGACAGCCAGTACACCGAGCACATGAACATGACCTTTCAGCAGATTCTTAATTCACAAGCTATCCAGCCAATCAATTTCACTGCCATCTATAACCAAATGTTTCAAGTTAAGGCTAAATACAGGCTAAAAGGTAAACTGTAACAGAACTATAAAGCAGATAACCAGCTGAGGCACTGAAGTATGGCACAGCTGTCTTAATACAGAGCTGTAATGCATTCAAAGAGGTTGAAGTCAGTACACTTTCCCCAAGATGATCAACAAGCTGCCTTTAAATCCTTCTCTCAAGCTTTCTTCTAAGGATAGGAAAAAAACCAAAACCAAATAAAATTGCAGCATGGTTGTCAGACTGATCCAAATGAGTTAATGTCTCAAACACTGTGAGGAGAAGTAGCCTTGCAGTTAAGACAAGTATGTGCTTTCTGGGTAAGACAAGAAATAAAATGTGACAGTTGAATCGGGTACAGAATGCATCAGAAGATGGATGGCCTTGTGCTCTTGCAAACTTTCTGTATGTTCTGCTGAGATAAGAAGTTTGCGGAAAGGGTTAATGCTGGCCATTGCACGTGCTCATTGGCAGGCACCTTCCAGTGCTTCCCATGAAACTGATGAATACCCTGCTTCAAACTGCCTTTTGGCAGTGGATACGATGACTTGAACAGCACGGTAGGTGTGCACCCACCACCAAAGACCCCATGAATGGACCAGGTGAGATGTCACTGGAACCCTGGGGAGTGATATGGATCCTTCCTTTTTCTCTCTCTACTGCCTTTATCCCTTTCTTCTAGACATACATGCATATACACATACACACACACACACACCAGTAGTTGGACAGTTAACTACAAAATCTTTTAATACGGACCTGTGGTGTAAGTCTCCTTCGTTTGACCCAAGTGCATCATCAACCTTAAGTCAGTCCATTGTCCCTCCCTGGGAAGGATGTATTGATGGTAACTTCCTCCTTCAAGTGGTAGAGCAATCCACAAGAAAAGGTGCTGTGCTAGACCTAGTCCTTACCAACAAGGAGAGGCTGGTGAGGGAGGTGAAGCTGAAGGGTAGCCTAGGATGCAGCAACTATGAAATAGCAGACTGTAAGATCCTCAAAGCATCAAGGAGGGTACACAGTAAACTCACTGCTCTGGACTTCGGAAGAGCAGACTTCAATCTCTTCAGGAATCTGCTCAAGAGGGTGCCATGGGGAAAAAACTCTGGAATGAACGGGGGCCCAGGAAAGCTGGACATTGCTCAAGGATCGCCTCCTCCAGGCCCAGGAGCAATGCATCCCAAAAAAGAGGAAGGCAGGTAAGAATGCCAGGAGGCCTGCATGGATGAATGGAGAACTCCTTGACATGCTTAGACACAAGAGGAAAGCCTACAGAGAGTGGAAGCAAGGACAGGGAACCTGGGACCAATACAAAGACATTGCTTGTACAACCAGAGATCAGGTTAGGAAAGCTAAAGCACAGCTGGAGTTGAATCTGGCTAGGGGCACTAAGGGGAACAAGAAGAACCTCTTCAGGTATATCAGTGAGAAAAGGAGGACTAGGGAGAATGTGGGACCCCTTCAGAAGGGAAATGGAGAGCTGGCGACAGGAGACATGGATAAGGCTGAGGTGCTCAATGACTTCTTTGCCTCAGTCTTCAGCAGCAAGTGCTCCAGCCA
>VWZI01021738.1:56502-72949 GCA_013396835.1 Psilopogon haemacephalus
CTCATGAAATTTAACAAGGCCAAGTGTAAGGTCCTGCACCTGGGTCGGTGCAATCCCAAGCACAAATCCAGGCTGGGTGGGGAATGGCTGAGAGCAGCTCTGAGGAAAAGGACCTGGGGGTCTGGGTGGATGAAAAGCTCATGTCAGAACACCCATACTGTGTGTAATTAGTTACAACACATAACTAGAACTTAAGTAAATAAAGTATACTGAAGGGACTCAGGCCCATTAGGTCTAATGTCTGGAAACTACACCCCTAGACCCATGAAAGTCTGTCTAGCTTTTCTTGTACTGTTATCCATATACTTAGTCTCTACATTCGTTGCCTTTGCTCTCTGTTTCATTCCATGTGCAGTCTAGTACAGTCTGAGATGCTGAAAGCTTAGAGTCCAAAGAAATATGTCCATTATGCCATACTGCAGCTACAGATCTACATTTTGTGCTTGCATTAATCTGCTGAGGTTTAAGGTTTCCTTTCACTGAGTGGTTCAGATCAAGTGCATTCACCTACTACATTAATGGGCATATGGCAAAAATACTTTATTTAGAGGTGGTATGTACTTCAAACAGAGACTTGCAAAGCACAAGAAAAGTGAAAGAAATGGCATGTTTCACAATTTAAAGCAGTATTTTGTGCCTATATGGAAGCAAAAAATTATCTGAATATACCACTGTATTGTCATCCATGATCATGAATTATTCACTCTGATGATCTTCAGCATGCTACACTGTTAAGTCTCAAACAGCTATCTAATGAGCATCAAACACCAACACTGATCCACTTAATGTCATTTCTCTTATATTCTTCTGAATACAGTTCTTCCCTGAAACAATTAATTTCACAACACCCTACCAAGTGGGAAATTACAACTTGAAATGGAAGTTACTTCAGTTAAGAGGCTTCCCAGTCAACTGCTTTTGGAATTTCATTGAGACATTAAAGTCCTTAAAGTTTGTATTTATGGACAGTAACAAAACTGAGACAAGTCTAAGTCTAACATATAAATCAGAAAAACTGAGGGTCCTTCTACTATCACATCAGGCTACTTTAGAATCTGCTCAGTGACACTGTGCACAGAACAAGAAGTGAGCTAGGTTAAACAGAGTTTTTCCTCAAGTCATCTTTCATTCAGACGACATCCCCATGCAGACATACAAAAAAGTGTGACAGCACACCAAAAGAAAGAAAACTGTAGGAAAGCTTAATGTGCCTGTTTGACAGACACCTTCAGGACTTAGTAAATCCCTTCCTTGCTGCTGTCACCTCTTAGGCATTCAAGGGCACAGACTTTCTTTAGACTAAAGAGCATTGAGCACTGCCTTCTGAACATGATTTCCAGAGCTCTGAATACTAAATTCCAGATTGGTGCATAGATTTTTTTTTTTCTTTTAAAATATTCAAACACATGGGTCACAACTGGATCTGAAGCACTAAGTCCCTAACAGGCACACAACCTGAGGCTCTTATCAGCTCCATTTCACATTTTTTTTCTCAAAGCAGAATGCTTTTAAGTTTTAAACACTGTTTAAATCACTGTCAAAGACTAGATGCTTTCAGATTAAAATACATATTTTTGTGCAAGAAGATTTCATTAAATACCAGTCCTTTTAAAAAAATGAAAATAATAATCAAAGCATAAAATTACTACCCTACTACAACAGCAGCTAGTATCTAGTAATTTAACACATGGTTTGAAGATTAAGATCTAGAAATCTTTATTTCATAAAGTCAAGCTTAGAGAGGGAAATGGTTAAATCAGCATAAATCATCAGTTTTAGAGATTTACTTTCACAGATAACTGTTGCTGAATGGAGCTAATTAAGTCTATTATTTCCTTAAGACATGGCCACCATACAAGTGAATTACAAGGCCTCTAGATAATACATCAAGAGAAGTGCTGGGATGCCCATGTACTACTATTTTTTCCAACCAAAAACACACCAACATGTTACTGGACAGACACAAGCCATATTCTGAACATGTTACAGGTCATGCACACCACTCATCTTTATGTACAACTCAGAGACCTCTCATTGATCACAAACAGGTTTCCAAGTACAAGGTTGGCCAAGATCCTTTTTCCCAGTTAACAGTCAACTCTCTGTTTTGTTTTGTTCTTCATCTTCAAGACAGAATACTAGGAAAAAAGGGGAACAGCAAAGGTTTGCTTACATTATCTACCAGTCAAACAAGGCTTGGTCTCTGACAAACTCCTAAGAGTGCACTTTAAATTGCATCAAGACAGTGTTTTAAAAAACAGAGGCAGTAATTTTACTACATAATACTCTGTTACCTAAGGGAAACAAACACTATTATCTGGATGGCTGTGCAATAATGCAGTTGTGTTTGTATTTAAAAACATTTTATAGGCCACTTCGTTTGTACCCTTTTAAAAGCACTTTTAATATAAAAGGCATCATTCCACTAGGGACTTCTCAAAACGCTCTTATTTAAAGAAGACAACACAAGTCTGCTAGGATAGACTGTATTTTTTTTATCAAATACACTCTAAATGGAGGCAGTAAATAGTTTACAGTGAAATAAAATCAGAGTTAACTATTACAAGCTAGCCAGTTTAAGGTATGATGATAACCTACTTCTTTAAATTTAATAATCTCTGGAAAATACTCTATCACATTAATGTATATAGGCATCATCAGATTATTACTGCAGGAACCCAGACCTGCTTTTATATGGAATATGCTAAAACATTGCAAGATCCCCTGCAATGTCCCCATACCTACAGGCCTGGGGCCTTACAGGTAGAAAAAAAAAATGCAGGCAATCAGCTAGGAAGTTCACTTACAATAAAGCAAATGCTTTGTGAAAAACTTGAATGTTGTCAAACAAACTAAAATTATTCTTGCTGAGCAAGATAACACACTATCCAAACCAAAAACTGTTGCAGTTGCTATCACTGCAAATTTCCTAGCTGAAGCCAGGGTTGAAGACACAAGTTATGGAAGTTCTCACCTAAGGAAAAGCTTACACAGCACACAGAAAAAAACCTAAGTTGCCTTGATTAAAGAGCAATGTTCTGTTAGCTCAACACAATTCTTTCAAAAGAACAGAATTTTATGAACAGCATTATAATACTAACACCATTCAGACAATGCTATCCTGACATCACCTTCAGATTCTGAAGACTTTATTTCATTCCTGAACAGTACTTTTTTATTGCTCTTTGGAACAGAAAACAGCACCATTCACACCACACAGACCAAACTGTCAGCAATTACTGATTTTAAGCAGTGCTCGAACAGCAGCCAGGCCTACAGCTCAAGCATCTACTTGCTCCACAAAGGTCTCTTTCACACACTGCACACTGCCATCATTAGTCGTATCAAGCATTTACTAGTCAGCATTAGAAAACAAGTTATCATGTCTGAAAGACCATTCTTTAGTGGAAAACAGTGTTGCCTCGGTATTCTTATCTTCTCTGCCTTGCATTAATTACCAGATATTCATACCAGACCACCTCAGCAACACTGCACTAAACACTAACTGCGAGTGAACCAGATCCTTTTGTCTAGTGATTTCTTCTGAATATACTAGCAACCCGCTCCCTGCAATTATAGCTTATTTAAATACAAAATGATAATATTTCCTGGTTTACCCAGAAGCAGTTCTTAAAATATTTTATGCCTGTAAGTGTATGCTGTAAGCATGCCCACTACATTCTGTGCCCTATATGAAAGCAAGGCAAAATATCTCTAGCATGTGTAAACCTCTATGGGCAATTATAATCGCAGACCCAGAGCAATGTTTTTACTGTGAAAGTCCTTTAAGATCAAGCCCAACCATCACCTACCTCTATGTCTGATGCTAAACCACGTTCCTTAGCATCATATCTAGGTTCCTTTTAAAAACACTGGATTCAACCTGTTCCAGGGTTTGGAAACCTTTTCTGTGAAGCATTTTTTTCTAACATGTAATCTAAACCCCGGTGCAACCTGAGGTCATATCCTCTCTTCCTGTGGCGTTACCAGGAAGACTGATCCCCACCTCACTCCAACCTCCTTTCAATGCACTGTAGAAAACTAAGTCTCCCTCAGCTTCCTTTTCTCCAGACTAAACAAGCCATGTTCTCAGACACTCCTTGTAAGACTGCAGCTTCTACACCCTTCACCATCCCTTCACGTTCCAGCACTTCAATGTCAGTCTTGCAGTGAAGGGCCCAAAACTGAATACATTACTCAAGGTGTGGCCTCATTAGTGCTGAGTACAGGGGCAGACATTTAAGGTGCAATACACAGTATGAATGCTCCAAGAGCACCACACAGTCAGATCCTATCGTGTGCCAGCAGCAAATTTTACACCATGGTTTTGTTTCATGGCCATGTCACATGGCAAGGAGTGCATTCGCGGGAGCTACTGAAAACGTAAAACCCTTACTGCAAAAAGTTTCTTTACTTAACGACAGCTTGATCAGTTCTTAAGAGCACAAGCTCCTTTTCAGGCCTGGAACAAACTTCAGTGCTGAACGTCATCTTCGTACACTCGCCTCGGCCGAGCTGCGCATCTGTGCCAGGTCAGGTAGACCGACGACAGCGCCCACGACAGCGCAGAGGCAGCTATGAAGCCACCGCCGGCCTCAGGCACAGACGCACGGGAGATTACAGTCGCACCGAGCGCCTCCGAAGAAAGCCCGCTACGCCCCGCAAGCGGGCCCTACCTCGTCGCGCCCGCCCCCCGGAGCCCCCCACCTGAAACCTCGGGATGTGCCCGCAACGGCGCCCATCCGCTCCCCACCTCCCTCCTTATCCTTCCCCCGCCATCGCTCTGCGGGCAGCCTTAGGCTATCCGCCAAGGAGGGCGGCCTGGGAGGTCACGGCTGCCAGCGGGAGGAGGCCACCGGGTGGCAGAACACCGGCAACCGCTGCCGAGCCGCACCTCCCTCTCCGCACTTAGCTCGGTGTCCCGGCCCACCGCGACTCCCCCCAGCCCCGAACCCACATCCTCCCCCCCTGGCGGTGGGGCAGGGCCGCCCTGCCGGGGCGCTGGGCGAGGCCGCCGCTGAGGGGGAGTGAGGGTGGGAACCAGTGGGTGGCAGCCCTCCTCAGAAGCTGCCCCTCCCACCCACACCGGCTCCGGGACGGCTGCTGCTGCCTTGTTGTGCTCCCGGCCGCCGCTNCCATGAGGGGGCGCCACCGCACAGCGCTCCTCTTAGCAAGCGTACCGCCGTCCCAGCCGTGTCTCCCGACGTTGCCACCGCGACTGTACGCTGGCCACCAGGTAATGTGGGTCCAGGGAAGCGAGTGGCCACAGTGAGGCCTCACGGAAGGGCAGGCTGCTTCAGCAGGTTCACAAACTACTGTCAAATCAATCGTTTCGCCAAAGCAGTAGTTACCACCGCATTACTCATTAAAGATCGTATCAACTACAGTCTTGCCCTGTTTTGGTCCCAAACGATGTACTCATAGCATAATTTCACATCTCCACCAAAATATTATTTTTTAAAAATAACTTTATTACTGTGGATGGCTATATGGAGATCACAACAGTTTCATCTCCTTGGTTGTGTGGATTATTTTCTTTGCAGTGCATTGTCTCAGACGGCCATGAGTGTGACTTCCGAAGCATTTTTATGGGATATTCAAATAGTTTTGGACTGGCCACTGCAGAAAGACTGTTTTGGGAACTGAGGTTTTGGCAGCAGGCATGTACAGGGCCCAACGACCCCTCAGCTTGGCACGGATGTCTCCCCAGCACACCATTTCCTCTCTCCTGCTCCAAAACATCCTCTTTCGTCTCCATTGCACGAGCCAGCATGTAACTAACCTTCCTCTGATGAGCAAGAGCCTCCTCTTTGTCATTAACCTGTGTATTTATTTAAAAGAGAAAAAAGGAAACTAGTTTATGAACTAAGAACAAGGACGTCTATGAAAATCAACAGTCACACTTGCTCCCCTAAGGACCCACGATAAGTAGTTCAACAGAATACTAACCAGATCTATTAGTATCTTCAGGATTTCATGAGGATTGTCTAGCCCTTCAACTTTCCTACAGTCCACATCTGATGAAAGCAGGGCGGATAATTTCTGCCCTAGACTGTTCTTGGTCCCTTGTAATTTGACACGTCCTAAGGAAAACAAAAGTGTAAGAATTGTGGAATCGCTTAGGAGGAGAAAAACTGTCATGGAAGAAAATGGCCATACATAAAACTTAATTCTGAACCATCTCCCTTAAAAGGGTAATGACAGCTACAGCCTCTCCCACTGTACATTGGCAGGTAACTTGCATGCAGTGCTACTGTTAACCATTGCTTAAAGGCTAATTAAGACCTCTCACAGTACAGATGTTTCAGCAAATTGGAAAGAAATGTTTCTTTTGCTATGGATGGGAATCACGTTTTGACACTCTAGTTAAACAATAATTTGCATTTATTTGTTTTCAAGAGGAGGTTGGCCAAAAAAAAATACTGATATAAGCTGTTTTAAAAAAAATCTAAGATTTGTAAAACCATTAAAATACATTAAAATTATTAAATGTATGTATCAGGATACAGAGACTGGAAACGATGATACAGAGTAAACAGATATCCAAGATGTATGCCATTTTAATCCTGAGGGCACTCAAAGAATCTAGCAGACACACCAAACTTGTAAGTCTGGCACCTCCAGGTCAATGGATAATGGATCTTGAAGTGGTGTTTCTAAATTCTGCTATAGTTCTCACCATGATGCAAGCATTTAAATACTCTTTATCCTGTTTCTCAAAGAAGATAAGGATAATAAACATTCGTCCTCTTTAGAAAGTGCTTTACAGACGACCAAGTGAAGTGTAAGAGGAGTAGACATAAATACAGAATAAAAATCTATTGTATGCAGTACTTTAGGTGAAAGGTGAGTGTATGTATTTTGCATTTCTTATAATTTCCTAAGTCTTATCTAGAGATCACTTGAAAAAACCCAAGCACCCTTATACTGATGGCAGCATCTAAAATGGCCAGATTAAACTTGCTAGGTTTTAGGGTTTTTCTGTGCTGTTTTCACAATAAACCTCTTTAAATAACCAGAATATTGGTGTCATCCTGGACAACAGTTTATTATTCAAGCATATTTTCACTCAGATAATAGTTAGTAAGTAACAAAAAAAGTGCTGTGTCAGAGGCCTAGATAGGTAGCTTTACTGAATTACAGTAGTATTTATGTATTTCACCCTGTCCTGCAAAACTTCACGTAGAAATTCTTCTGCTATATGACACGCTATTTAAGGTATTTACAGTCCTTTATTCTTGGCTCTTCAGAGGCCTAAGTCAGCCATTAAATCACAACCATAGATTTAAACAGTAAAAAAGTCTGTCTGTGCCACTTGTCATCTAACTTTTTCCTAGTCAGCCATTATAGATGTATATCATGCCCAGTTACCATCATCTCTCTGGCGTCTCCAGTTTATAAATTTAGTTTCCTTCTTAATCTTTATCACTTCTGCAAGCCTCAGGGCTTGGTCCTTCCTCTGCATTAATTGCTGTTCAAAGGCAATTCTGAAGGCATCTGCCATTATATAAGCTTCATCTTTACTCTTCTTCAGATTTTCAACCTGGTTTTAATTCAGAGAAAATTTATATTAAGCAATTTGGAAGCAACTTTAAAATTCAAATTAAGAGACAAAACCCCCATTAAAACCCCCCCATTAGATAACCTTTAAATTAAAAAAAGCCATGGAAATAGTAGAAACTGGACAAAGTACTTTCTTGCTACATTAAGAAATATTTTGAAATGTATATTGAAGTCCTTACACTTCCTCTTTTATTCACATGCACATACACCATCACCTGTCTACACAGAGAAGCTGCCTGCACTGATTATTTATGTCTGCAGATGCAGAAGAGCTTGAGCAAGGTATATACTGGTTAGGCCAGGAGCAAACAGTGCAAAAGAATGGTATCTATGTCAGGGATAATAATTTTGATACAAAAGGGATACAGCATACTTATTTTCAAAACCACTATGTCAGCTGGAATTTCTGCAGTGGGACTACAAAAATTATAACACATTGGGAGAGTCAAATACAAATTAGAATAAAAATTAAAAAACTACTGAATTTCACTAAATAAATACCTTCAGAAAACCAAGTTATTAAGTGTGATGTAAATATAGTTTTTAGCAAGATCAGCTTCCTGACATAGGCTTGCAAGTGCTGATGTCAACATAAGGGAGGGGTGGAACTCACTGCCAGGAAGGAAGGCAAAGGGTCAGTGGTAGTCCACACCCACACTGTGCATACATTTATGTAGTGTGCATACACTTAAAATGTTTGGGTTTTTCCCCCTCTTTTTTTCACATTAAACAAATATGGGTAGAAGAAAAAACAGTATTTCTTTTCCTAGTAAAGATGATGGATAATTACACTTAGAATACTACAAAGAGTACTACAAAGAGAGTACTACAAAGAAATATTACATGATTTCTGAGGAGCATTCTTGATTTAAAACAGATTAGTTTGTGTATGCTGCAACAGACTGTTTCTGGCTTTATTATGTTCTGAGCACACACGCCCCTCTGCTTGCTCATAACTATGCCAAGCAGCATTACCTCTTGTTTGAGATGAAGAAGTTGCTTTCGAGTTACAGCTGCCATTTTAGCACAGGGACAAGGTTGCCCTCCAGAAGTACTGCAGGCACAGGCTCCAAGAACTGCCAGCTTAAAATCCAAAACAAACCAGTTAATTAAGTATCTACCTGCATATGAAATGTAATCCCAGAGATGCCACAAGACTAGCATACTCAAACTACGAATGGAGTATAAAGGTTCAAAGGAAGCAAGCTACAAGAGATTTAAGCATGATTTCTGTTGACTCAGAACCACATATGTGAAACAAATTTCTGCAAGGAAACCTAAGGGCAAAAAATGTTGTCCTGTATGCTACTCCCTGCAGATCTCATTATTTTTTTCCATCAATACAGTAAAGCAGCAGGCACAGAAGTTAAGAATTAAGATATTAGGAGGAAAAGAAATAGCACCCTGGCTCATCAAAGATAGTCCAATGCTCCTCTGTTTACTCTTTCTTTTCAAGATAGGAATCATTACACACCACAAATTAGAAAATGGATTAACAGACATGCAAGGGCATATTCTTACTAGCTAGAAATGGATCCTAAGAAACAGTTATCAGTAAAAAAAAAAAAAAAGTTATCTATGTATTTTTAATCTAGACATAGCTTTGAACCAACCATTTTAAATAACGTCAGTCATACTTACTTCAAGGCTTGTAAAATCTGTAATGTCACTTCTATTCAAGGACAAGTTTTCCTGAATAATCTTCTGTTGCTTCACATCTAGCATTGCAAGGAATTCCAAGCACTGCTGATTCAGAACTATGTTAGAAGACAAAGAAAGTGATCACAAAGTCTGCTGCTCTGATTTCTTAATTTGAGAGTTTAACTACACTCAAATGAAGCAGTTTTAAAGTTTAAGCATCATTTTGGGAATATGAGGAAACTATGTAGATGTAGAAACTCAGATCCCAGTTGTCTTTCTTTCTGTGTTTTCCCAGAAGTGATGACCCACTTACAGAGATACCATTTCATATATTACTCTGCCTCAATACTATCTGCTCCTCCCTCTGTACACTTTAAAATAAGGCAGATGCTTTTTTAGAGCAGCATGATATGAGGAAAATAATGATGTATGCCAGCCTTTTTTACACTTTTGGAAACAAAAAANATTTGACCAGCCAGATGCCTGCACAATGTGCAGTTTGAAAAGTTCCACTATAAACCTATAAAGTTGGATACTTAAAAGTTTTTGCTGTGGGAATATTTATGTGGGTATGTTAATCATAGAATGGCTTGGGTTGGAGGCGACCTTAAACATCATCTAGTTCCAGGCCCCCTGCCATAAGCATGGATGCCTTCTACTAGACCAGATTGTTCAAGACCAATCCAACTGGGCTTTGCATATTTCCAGGCTTGGAACCTCCACCACTTCTCTGGGCAACTTGTTCCAGTGCCTCACCATTCACATGACCAATAATTCCCTCCTAATGTCTAGTCTAAATACAGTGTCTTCCAGTTTAAAGCCGTTATCCCTAATCTGGTCATTTACATGTCTCTGTAAAAAGTTCATCTCCAGCTATCCTGTAGGCCCCCTTCAGGTACTAAAAAGGCTGCTATAAGGTCTCCCAAATCCTTCTCTTCTCCAGGCTGAGCAACCCTAGTTCTCTTGGCCTCTCTTCATAGCACAAATGCTCCATCCCTCTAATCATCTTTGTGGACCTCTTCTAGACTTGCTTTAACACCTCCATGTCTTTCTTGTATTGGGAACCTCCACAGTACCCGAGGTGGGGGTATCACAAGTGTGGAGTAGAGGAGGAGAATCACCTCCCTCAGCCTGTTGCCCTGACTTCTTTTGATGCAGCACAGAATACAGTTGGCTTTCCGGGCTGTGAGTGCACATGGCATCCCTTCCCTCTAGCTTGGTGCTGTCAGCAAACTTGCTGAAGGTGCCTCAATCCTACTGTCCACATTACCACAAAGGTGTTGTTAAACATCACCCGTCCCAGTACCAAATCTTGGCGAACACCACTCAATGCTTGTTTTCACTTAGACATTAAGTCATTGACCATCACTCCTTGAATATTATCAAGCCAATGTCATATCCACTGAGTGGATCAAATTCATGTCTTTCCAATTTGGAGACTGGGATGCTGTAAGGGGACAGTGTCAAACATTTTGCACATGTCCAGGCAGATGACATAATTTGCTGTTCCTGTGCATTGTTACCCCATCACAGAAAGCCACCAAAATTTGTCAGTTGCGTTTTGTCCTTGGCTGAAGCCATGCTGGCTGCCACCAGTCACTTTGTCAGCAGAGAATCCAGAAGGATCTGCTCCATGACCTTGCTGGGCATACAGGTGAGACTGACTGGCTTGTAGCTCCCTGTATCTTTCTTTTTGAAAGATGGGAGTTGTTATGCCTTTTCCAGTCAATGGGAATTCCACCAGTCAGGGTCTTTAATTCAGACTGTCACTGTAGAAGGAACATTCAGTGGCTACCCTGACTGCAGTTACTCCTTCCAGGACACAACTGGGAGCACTGAATGGTTGTATTCCTCCACACCCAGTAAGATAACCTAAGTATACTATTTTCACACCTACTCTCATCTACTCTTCAAGCTACCACATACATGATGTATCCTGTTGTTCAGTGCATTATTTTTTAGTTCAGTTGATAACACAAGAAGAAAACAAACATGATTGTCAGTTCAAAGAGGACTTCTGCACATCCATTAGTATCAGCTGCTGTAACAACAAACTTAGCCCCACAAAAAACTTGCTTTGTAGCTAGATTTTGAATAATTCCTGAGAAACCATATGTGAAGAGGTACAGCTCTTGGTGGCTTACTTGCATTTTCAGCTTGAAGAGTTTTAACTTCTTCTGTTCTCAGTTTCAGTGCTTCCTTAAGAGCTGAATTTTCACAGTATACCCTGCAGAAGTCACAAAAAGGTTGTATTAACTTTAAAATAGAACAATATTTAAATGGACACTAAGAAAACATCAGTCTCAAAATATTGTGCCAAATACTTCTGCATATTAAAATTACAATAGCTGAAGGGATTGAAGAAAAAATAAATAGAAAACAAAAAAAAGGTTAATTATTCTGCTTGATAAAGTATTACCTATGAAGCATTACACAAGCAATATCCTCACTTGTAACATCTGTAATGGAAAAAAGGTAATTTTTTTTTCACAGCAATATTTGTACCAGTAATATGTAGTATATTGTTTTAGGTCCGAGACTGCTTTATTGGTCCCTGGCTAGTAATCTAAAAATTACTCCTAATGAACTCTGAAGAAAGTTCTCTGTTTAGGCTTGGTCTAACTGGCATTGAACCAAGGCTAAGAAAACAAGCTACACCAGGCTGGCTTCTGCAGATTCACTCCTCATTATCGAGGCTGCAGGTGGCTCTGCAGGGAGCAAAACCAGGAACATCAACACTCACAGAGTGGTTTCTCTGCAACCCAGATAGCCTGCACTGTTCAAACAGGCTCACCTTGTTCATGAAACCACACCCTTGTACAATTTAAATGTGTCCAAGTATGTTCAAGTGAATGTTAGAAAAAATAATTATAAAAAAAACCTGTTTATGTGTAAGTAGACAATGCCAAAAACTTCAGAGTTTAACAAGAGGTCAATTTAAGTACCATGTTACCATTAGAAACTGAAACACATTTGTAATTATGATCCCCTTGAATGCTAGAAATCTCTTACTTCCTTCAGAGAACAAAATTATTACTGGATATGTGACAACATGGCTTTAGTCTGAATTTTAGAAAGAAAACTTCCTGTAATCTTAATACTCCCTCTCAAGAAGAGCTCTACTTTCAAGTACTCAACCTGGGAACACACAATATACACTTATAATACATTTTTCCCTTGAAGTATTTAACTATTTCCTTCTTAAATTGAAAACTGGGAATCTTAAGTCCTAAATGTTAAAGCAGTACAATTTATTTGGTGCATCTCCTCAGTTGTCACTAAAAGCATCATAATGTGAACTTACGGTTTTGTGTAAATACTAGCCTGAATTATTTTCCTGGACTAAAGAAAGAAAAATAAATATTCTTCTCATCCTGCTGTCTTAAATACCAGAAAACATTTTGGGAAAGAAGACTGAGCTCCTGGCTTGCAGTATCTGAAGCCACATCTCTAGCTTTCAACAGCTAACACTAGTTTTGTTGCTCTAAAACTACCCAGCTACAATTTCATCTCCTAAGCCAGGAAAGCCAGAGGGCTTTTCAAGAGGTATCTCTCAATAAATGAAACTAAGCTAATTGGTGAACAAGACAATATGCTTCTTACAAATTTTAAGTGTTTGGCTTACTCTTTGTTTCAGAGTTTGAAAATCTTAAATGAAAGTCTCTGCTGAAATAATGGTATAAGTCACATTTCTGCACTTAAGTAAGTGAGCCTACTGGTCTTACTTTTCAAGGTTTCTTGCTGCAGTATTAATTTAGTGCCTCTGGCATCTTTTGCTTGCCTGACTACACCTGCTGTCCATCCAGAGTAACTCTCAATTAAACAGAACCAGTTGATCAGCCTTTCTCAAAAACATTCCATCTTACCTGTACATACGATCATATCTACAATGCAAGAAAGCAAAGCAATGATTAACCAGCAAATTATATTTCCACATGCATTCACATACAATTATTTTCTATGCCTCATTTATATTTGAAGTAAATTAGGACAGTCTGGCTCCACCTGGCTAACAGAATAATATAATAGGATGAAAATGAAAACTCAGTCTAGCAAAGCTTGCCAATACACACACTAAAGAATTGTGACTTTATAATTTTAGTAGTTTTAACTGAGGATTGTGACTATCATGGAGTGACATCAGGAAAACACAAAAAACCCAGGAAATCTGATAAAGCAAACTTGGAACACAATAAACAGGACATACAGCATTTGATGCAATTAAAAAACAAAACAAAACAAAAACCAAATCAAATGCAAACAAAACCCCACAACCAAAGATACAAAGTGCAAATCAAATACCTGTCATATTTTTCTGTCCATGTGTCTTCTATGTTTTTAAATCTATCCTGGTCAAATTCAATTTCCCATTGCAAAAAACTTATTTCCTGTGGAAACAAACCAAACCATTTTATTACAAGCCTCCCATTGAAAGGAAGAAAATAATCTGCTGGTGCTGTTTGGCACTAGCAGTGATCTAGGTGACCAAAAGTGATGATAATCTACAACGCTGTCAAAAATACATTTGGTGCCAGGCATCAAGAAATTTCTGAATCACTGATCTATGGATTCCAGACCATGCTCCATGAACTAACGCTTGTAGTGGCTTATGACAAAAACACTGTCCCATTCCCCTGTCCCCTCCTTGTTCTCTGGAAAGCGCAGACCAGTGAAGAAGCAAACTAAAAAGACTCAATGTTCAATCGCACCTTCACTTCATCATGAATGAAACGTTGGCACCAATTTCCTAGATGTACTGGGAAGTTCCATCTTAATAACACAGAAACAGCACAATTCATAATGACAGCTTGAGAAAGTCAAAACAAAATAATACCTGAAAGTACAAAAAGAACTCTAGTAACTTCCAGGTATTATTTGTACACACTATAGCATGAAAACATCCAGATCAAAAGAGTGATACATTAACATTTTACCTTTTTACTAAAAAGGTCTAAGAGCTCTTCAAAAATCCCTGGAAGGGCAGATTTTTACTGAATTGTGTAGATTGGAGAAGACCTTTAAAACCAAGAGTTTGATAACCTTTTATCACCAACAGTCTGCTGTTTTCTTCCACAGGTGTCAAATAAATATGCACCTTTACATTACCTTTTCTAAAGTTCTTTTTTCTTCCTCAGTTTTTTGAAGCATTGCTTTTGTATGACTAGTGGCTTGATTAAATACTGTCTGAAAAAAAAACAAAACACAACTCTGTCAAATACTGTAATTAAGTTTAATTAATTTTTAGTTTCACATGATGAGAAGTTTATGATCCTAGTTAACAGCAGTGTGCAGAATTACAAACACTGACAACTTATTTATAAGTCCCAGGGGGTTCTAATTTCAAGTCAGTGAAACAGCTATGTTGCATAGCAAAGTTGTGTTTCAATCTTAAATCCATTTGTATGGAAAGAGCATAATTTAAAATAAGATCATGTCTTCTTTAGGACTTGGCCACAAAACAAGCTCTTTAAAAACTTGCTTACAACATACTTCTTCTTTGATCCACGTATGGCTGACTACAAATGTCTGAATGTAGAAACTACAGAACTATAGCGACATTATTGGAATAAGTTAAAAAACAGGAACTGATTTCAGAATAATTAATTTTAATAATTAATAAAAACATTACAACCCCTGAAAAAAAAAACTGACATAATACTTAATGCATACTGTCCCCTAAGACAATATATGGGGTACTGAACTGAAAATACTTGTGATTTACAGCAGAATTTCAAGCACTGGCAAAGTCTGTAATTTAAAGGACTTGAAAGAAGGCCTTATTTTTTAAGTTAAACACATAAATCCTCAAAAGATAAAGTTGTAAGAATCTGATGCAACAGTAAAGTCTTCTTTTAAAAAACAATGTAGTTCCATGCAAAAAAAGAGAAGTATATCATAGAACCCAAATCTATAGTATTTCCAGACTAAATGCTTTAAACTACAAGCCCTGGGAAGAACTTCAAATTTGGAAGGTTTTGATGAGGAGTGGCAGTAAGATTTCTTCTGTTTTCCTCCCTCTTCATAGAATCCTGAGTATTTAAATAATTTAAGAACAACTACCATGCTCTGCAGAATTCTTAGGGCTTCGTCTTTCCCTTCCAGCCGTCTTTGTGATGCTTCAAGCTCAACTTTCAAAATTTCAATTTCCTGAAGCAAAACAGAATAGGTGCATTGAGTAAAAGCCAAAATAATCTTGTTAAATCACAACTGTAACAGCAATGTGAATTTGTCCTCTTCAAAAAAAACAATCTTCTATGCTTCCTGGTCAGTATGATTCTTTTCTGATAAATAGGTTTCCTGCAATGAAGAAATTTTACAGTCTGTGCTAGCACAAAATCCTTAAAGGAGAATACTTTCAAGTATTATTCTTTCTGCTCACTTCCAGTGTACTTCCACTCCCACCTGGACTGCTATTCAGGCTCATATATCAACACAGCTTCAAAATAAGTAACTAGAACAGCACACAGTTTTCTTACATGTGCAGTGGTAAATACCACACATACATACTGAAATATAAATGCCATATTAGTATGATGCACTAAAAATACATTATGCAATATAGCCATATACTGCAAATATCATGCTAGGATTGTTAAAGCAGAACCACTACTTTTCCAGAACACAAACAATAAACCAAACAACCACAAAACAGATTCCAGGTACTTGCCAATCTGTACCATTTAAAAGGAGAATGGAATGAGGCACTTAGTACCATGGTTTAGCTCATTAGAAGGGTTAGGTGATATGTTGGACTTAATGACCCTAGAGGTCTTTTCCAGTCTGGTTAATTCTGTGATTCTCCCCCTCAGAAAAAAGCAGTCTTTCTATGGCCAAGAGTTAAGAGAAAGCTTATTGCTTCAGATACTTATTTTTCCTTAACTCCTGTGAAGTCAATAGTTTTTCACTTGTGGTCATGCAGAATTTTTGTTTTTTTCACTTCTATTACTTCAGCAACTGACACTGAAATTGTATCTGCAAGAAGTGGCAATTTATCACTTTTGTCTAATGGAAAATGATTAAAGTTCCCTGACATTTTAACTTGCTGTGCACTGAAGGTTCTTCCTTCTAAGACAGCTTGAAAATGACCAACCATGAGCTATCTTGGGCTTAAATAGACTGCAGATAATATTTTAACAGCTGAGATAATCTTGCTCTTTGTGCCTGAACTGATGCCACACATCATGATATTTAATCACAGGTTGAAACTAGGTTTCAACAAAAATGCAGAAATTTCCAGGCACTA
>VWZI01021738.1:86543-106727 GCA_013396835.1 Psilopogon haemacephalus
GTCAGTTGTAAGTATGTTTTTCATGGTTAGGGTTATCTACTTGCAGCAGGCTGGAGTTTGCTTCATGTTATGATTGCTTATTTTTCAATTTAGGAGGTTTGTTCGTACAAGTAGATGTCCCCTCATATTCATAATCTCAGATAACTTCAGTGGGGACAGCAACCAGAAGTTACTATTCCCAACAGAATTTGTAGAGGAGCTGTGTATATCCAATATTAGGTAAGGGCTTTTAATTAATTAAAACTTGAATGAAATAAATGAGAAAGCCAGAAACTAATTGTTGTTTTGTTGTTTGTTTTGATTAAATGCAACAGTTTCAAGCCTATTGCACTAACAAACATGATGAAAGTTCTTAACCGAATAGCTGCAACAGAAGCTAGTATGGTAAGTTGTCAAAATTGGTACCTTCTATGCAGTGCTAGGACCAGCGCTAGGATTTCAGAATGTTACATCTGAGATACATTACAAAATTGTAGAAGGGGTTGGAACTGCCCTCTGGAGATCATCAAGTCAGCCTCTCTGCTATAGCAAGTATGCCTTTATCATGTTGCACAGGAACATGCCTAGGCAGATTTTGAAAGTCTCCAGAGAAGGAAACTCCAGCCTCTCTGGGCAGCCTGTTTCAATGCTCCGTCACCCTCACAGTAAAGAAACCTCCTGTGTTCTAATTTGCGCTCATTGCCCCTTGTCCTGTTACTGGGCTTCACTAAAAAGATCCCGGTCCTGTCTAATTTGCACCTATTACCCCTTGTCCTGTTGCTGGGCTTCCTTAAAAAGATCCCAGTCCAGTCCTTGTGACCATCACCCTTTATTTGTTTTATGTTTTGATAAGATCCCCTTTCAGTCTGCTCTTCTGCATGCTAAAGAGCCCCAGGTCTCTCTGATTCTACTTGTAGAAGAGGTGTTCCGGTCCCCTAATCATCTTTGTGGCTCTCCATTGGACTCTCTTGAGTAGCTCCCTGTCTCTGTTGAACTCCAAAAGTGGACACAGTACTCAGGAGTGGCCTCACCATGGCAGAGTAAAGAGGAGAACTTCTTGACCTGCTGGCTGCACTCTTCTTAATGAACCCCAGAATACTGTCGGCCTTCTTGGTCATGGCACATTGGTGTGGCTTGTAGTTGTTACTGTATTTATGTGATCTTTGGTAGCAGAGTCCCAGAAAAGTCCACCAGTACCTCTTAAAAGAAAGCAAAGCACAAAGTGGAAAGGCATTTTGTTTTTAAGCTTAGTTCTACTTGAGCCCGAGTCCAGGACTTCCAAGTTACCTCTGAACATTCTTCTGCCTATTACAGAAAGTGTATATATGGAAAAATAATAGGAATAGAAGCAATTTTTGTTATATCCAGGAAGTCCAGAAGAGATCATGAATGTGAATGCTGTATTATTCCCAAGCCATTTTGATTACGACCAAGTTGAGTGTTGACTGAAAATTTTCATAGAATTATGTGTGTTATCGTCTAATACTGCTGTAGAAAACACAGCAATGTGCCATATTTAAATAAATAAATGGGTTAAATAAACTTAGCAGCATAACACAGCTTGAGCACGTGGCGGATGCTTATGTAGTCTGTTTATGTGTATCAGAGGTGGGCTTCCACAACCAGAATAATACTCAAATGCTCCTTTTCCTACTTTATGTTTGAATCTTGCTTTTACTTACAGAACAGAGAAAAGAACCACATTCTTGATAGAACCTCTCTGGAGCTGCTTTGCAAAGGTTGTTCTGGTGATATAAGAAGTGCAATAAACAGTCTTCAGTTTTCTTCTATGCAAGGTAAATACCTGTGAATTTGTTAAGTAAAGGATGTTTTGCCGTTTCTTCTATAAAGGTTCTCTTTGCTGTTGCAGCATAGCTAAGTAGCTTCTGCATAATCTAGAAAAGTATTAAGTCTTAAAATGACTGGTTTTGTGTAATTTTTAATACATTACCTTGGAAATGAAAAATCATTAGGCTTATAAAGCGTACTTGAGAGAAAAGAAAGGCATATGGCTTGACAGCTTCTGTACGTGACGTAACAGAATCATGTACTCAAGTCATACCACACTGAACATTCTATTTGCACATTGTGTAACAGATTGATAAGAGCAGCCACTAATACTTTGTAAATTTTGAAGGTAACTCCCCTTCTTATTGAGATCCTGAGAATACAGCATTAGTGTTCGCATCTATCGAATTTCTTTGTTCACTTGTATATGTGTGTAAGGAGGAGTACATTCACTTTGTAGTAGGGTTAGTGGGCAAAATGGATCCATGGTAATTGTAGGAGGTAATAAAGATACTTAAGGGATAATTCTCTTAGCTTGATAAGGATCTGTCAACTAAATCAAATTGTGGGCAAAAAAATGTTGAGTTCTGAATTAGAACAGAAAAAGGGGTTTATTCCTTGGAGCTCAAAAGTTTATATGTAGGCTGTTGGAAGAATCACTTAAATTAAAGGTTTCCTTTACTGCCTTGTTTTAGTTTTAAGGCAAATAAGTTCGTAAGTGATAAGTGAACAGAATGAATTGTAATTTGTGCTTTTATAATATATTTGCACATGTACTTTATAGAGAAGAAAGATAAATTAGGTGTGATCCAGAGCTAGGAAGAGCAAGCAAAAATGCTTCGTGTTTTGAAAGACAGAGTTACTGCTCTAAAAATGTACTTGGTACCTTAGCTGTGGTTTAAGAGACAAACGGAATGAAGCATATTAGTTTAGGTGACAGTACATTTATTTATATAACCTTTCCTGTTGTTTCAGTTGTTATTTGGGTTGTTTGTTTTCCCTCTGTTATATTTGCTTGTTTAGAACAGTGGAGCAATTTAATGGAAAACTTGATTGGTGTATTTCATCTTGATTCTATTTTTGCTTTTTATTGATAGTCTGCTCATTAGAGAAAGAGTTTTGGTCAAGGAAGAAAAGAAGCTCTACACTAAAATGTGAAGCAGAAGTATCTAAACTAAGAAAGAAAAGTAAATCTGTTACCTCAGAAGACCAGGAGATACAAGCTATTGGTGGCAAAGATGCTTCCATCTTTCTTTTCCATGCTTTGGGAAAAATAATTTACTGCAAAAGTAAGAAAACTTTGACTTACTCCTCCATTCAGTGAGCAAAGCACAGCAGCTGCCATTTGCTAAAGTAAGGCTTAGGGTGACCTCTAATTTGCATATTTGGTTATTAATAACAGCAGTAGTAACAGCAGAAAAACAGGAATAAAAGTTTGTGGTAACTGCCATTGCAGCTGTCAGTATCTATTAGGTAAATAAAAATTGCATTAAGATGTACTGCATGTATGTAATAAAACAAGTTTAGTTCCATTAGGTCCACGTGCAGTCATGCCACAAAGCTAGTTAGATAGCCACCACATTTGTTGCTTTGTATAAGAGTAAATTTTGCTTTTGTGCAGAATTAGACGTTGTGTGGTAACATTCTGCAACTACCTGCCTTCCTAAAGAATATAGATCTTGCCTGCAGCCTCACAGCTGCTGCCTCCCTTATCTATGTGCCTGCTGTTCTCTCCTCTCTACTTTTATCTCAGATTTTGTTTTGCTTTAGGAGACATATGTGCTCTCAACTTTGTGACCTGAAAATCTCTCACCATCTTCTTTGTCATACTCTATCTACCTTTCTATTTCTGAAAAATACTTCCCACCTGGACAGTGCTGTTTGCTCTACTTATGTTTTTAATAAGCTTTTGGTGCTTTACTAAACAGCCCAAATCTGCTGTCAGATAAATCAAGATTCATAATGGCATTAGCTGTCCACATTTCCTTAGTAATGCACAGTATCAGTTACAAACTGAACTGAGGAGAAATACTGAGATGAAGGAATATGAAAATGAACAGATTAAATTTGTTGCACAAAATGTAATGTAAGTAGTTACATGTTTGCTATGCAATACTGACTGCATCATTAAGTACCTATGCATGAAGACCTTTCCAGGAACTGAAAATGGTCCAATCTAGTTGCTGCTAGAGTTTTCAATTGCTAATGATGTTCAACATACACAAACCCTGATACTCAGGTAGCTACACATCTCTATTCTTGCTCGCATCTAATTTATGTTGTAATTTTGAGTATTTGAAATGCATGCCTTCTGACTTTTTTTATTATATGCAGAAATGTATTAGCATTTCCAATACTGAGACTAAAGATTGTAAAATCCTTTGTAGGAGAACCAGCGTCAGAATCAGAATTTCCTCAGCTGCCTGCCCATTTATCAGAATATCGTCGAGATACCTTACTTATTCAGCCTGAGGTACATGTGCAACAACTACTTGATTCCAGTTTGCTATGAAAAAAAACAAAACCAAATAAGCTCAAATGATGAATGTAAATTCTCAAACAGTGTTTTTTTCACAGCTACTAATACATATATATATATGTGTGTGTATATATATATATATGTATGTATAGATACATACATGTGTATTTGGCCTGAGTTACAGAGTGAATAAGCTGGAAGGGACCTCTGGAAGCTAACTTCAAAGGTAGATTAGGTTCTGAGGCTCTTGAGTTTTGAGAATCTCCAGGGATAAAGACTTGTGGTAGAAGATGTACTTATCCGTGCTTACTTCCTGCACTGCCAAGAAGAGTCCAAGCTCACCTTTCTGTTACCACCTGCTAAGACAGTTGAAGATAGCAATTGCTTCTGCTTGCCCCCACAGTTCACCTTCTCTTGGAGTAAACCAGCCTCCCTTTTGAATGTAAGCATTGCTGTGTAGATCATCTTGTGTGCCAGTTGCAAGCCACCTAAATGTATCAAAACTCCTATAGCATTGGTTTTCCTTATACGTTGTGTAGAGCTTGAACTTTTGTTTTTCCCTTGTAGACTATCGTGGAAAAATCACATATGTCTGGGTCCATGTTTAATTTATACCTTCACCAGAACTATGTAGACTTCTTTTCTGATATAGATGATGTAGTGAGAGCCAGTGACTATTTGAGCACCGCAGATGTCCTTTGTAGTAATTGGAATGTAAGTGTCATATTCTTATACAGAGACTTTCCTGATGCTCTTAGCTTCTAGTTTTTCCTCTTAAGTGTATATGGATGGTAAAAAACAGTTTTCTTGCAAGTCAGAAAGAAGCTGTAGTACTTAAACTTCACATGATAGTTAATTGCTAATGTATGGTAAAGTACATCAAGTGTAGAAGAGAGGCTGACTTCTGTCAGCATTTCATTATCATGGATTGTAGTGGTTGTAAAATATTGTTCAAAGGATTTTTAAGGAGAACAGGTTTATGCTAAAAATGTGTTGGAGGCTATGTGTCTTTTTCTCTGAAGTAAATGACCTAGCTGCTTTGAGTAAAAGTTTCACAGTGATCTAAACATATTCTGGGCATGTGGTGTTGCTGCATTTGCAGAATGTGCTTTACACTGTAGAGAGGCCTGGAGTTCACATGATGCCTGATTTCTCCCTCAGACTCGGCTAGAGATGGAAAAATACAGTGCATCTGTGGCAACCCGAGGGGTAATACATTCAAATACATCCAGAGCCTTTGCCCATCATCAAGGAGGGATGGGATTCCGGCCTTTGCATAAGCCTCAGTGGTTCTTCATCAATAAAAAGGTGAGTGATTGATTTCACTTTTGTGACTGTGTGTGGTATTGTTTTGGTAAGGTATGACAATTCAGTAGAATGGATGAGATTTGTTCACTCTGCTAAACTTTGGTAAAATAACCTGTTGTGACATAAGCCACTTACAAAAAACACTTGCTTGAAAAATTACATTATTCCTTTAATGACAAAATAAATTTGAAGCCCCTGATGATGTCTGTGTCCAAGCTAGCTGACCAGCAGGAGAGTCTTGATCCTAGGTTACTAGGGACATAATAGGTGTTTAAATACTGTAAGGTATTCCTAAAAGTAAGCTTTTGTGCTGTAAATCATATTAAACTGTTGTGTAAGTTTTATGAAATACTGCTAGTTTATATGTGTTTCAGAAATGGTCTGTTCATGAGATGCTAAAGCTCCTGGCAGTTTTTTACATTTAAACTTAACACTTTTCTTTCTCTGTCTGTCAAAAATACTGTCCTGGTTGGGATTTCTGTATTCAAAGGATAAACGTGTTGTGTAAATGTTAATAACCAACAAAAGGCAAAAATGAAGGAATTTACTATTTTATTGACTTCTGTATGTGAATTCTAGGTGCTTCCCTTTTATTTTTTCTGATCTCGTTTTTTCAGTTGGTTGGTTGTAGTCATTCAGCAGGCAAGAAGAAAGTTTGTGTTGTATGGTACAAAATATTAACACTAATAATGACTTCCTAGGTTTTTTACTTTTGTTTTTCCTGCAACTGTTACAGTATCAAGAAAATTGCCTTGCTGCAAAATCACTCTTTTCAAGCTTCTGTTTACCACCTGAGTGCCTTCAGACTGAGCTACTGCCTTATCTTGCTATGTTAGCAAATCCAATGAGAAACCAAGGTAGGATGGTGTAACTCTTCACCTTTGGCTCCCCTTTGTAATGAAAGTATGCTGAAAAAAAAATTTGAAACTTGGCATGTCAATACTATTGGTGCTTTTCTCTCAGTTGAAAAATAGTACCCAAAAATGTTTCTAGTTACATAGCCAAATGAAAGCAGCCTGGTTAAGTATGAAACAGCATCAAGAGCGTTTAAAATAAGCATGTCTTTTGGCGGAAATGAGCATACCTGAGTTTGTAGTACAGGGCCCTCATGTTGGGAGTATTGAAAATAATTTTCTCCTTTTTTCTTTTTACTGCATGGATTTATGGTATCTCTGTACTTTTGATTTTCATCATTTTGCCCTCTCACACCTTTGTTTAAGGTGCTTGCACAGGTTTATCTGGCTGCCCACATCCTTACTAGCTTGTCGGTCCTAGATGGTGTTGGCAAACGTGCTCATCTTGCCCTTCATCCCCTTTCTTCATGGGATTACATTTCAGGATGTACTGGATAGCCCAAGTCCTAGCACGTGTCTCTGCAGAGCTGTATGGGCACATTTTTTTTCCATTGCAAGACTTAACTGTTACTTCGTGGCTCCTCTTCACTTCCCATTCATTCTTAATTACGTTATTTTCTTACCAACTCTCTTAAATCTGATAGAGGGTTTGGCTAGAAGACTTCGAAATCTAGTGGGCAATATTAACTAGGCCTTCATTGCTTACTGATTTCTTTCCACTAGCAGACTTAAAAGACTTTGAAAAGCCTTTCCCATACACAGAAAAGAAGTTCCAAGCTTGCATTAGAAAAATGTTTAACCTGAGGTAATTCAATAGTAGAATAGTTCGTGTGGAAAAATTTACTTTTTGTGATAAATAATCCAAAAATGACCATTTTAGAAAGGTGGATTCCTTTTCCTGTATAAATTACTTCTAATAAAAGTCTTTGTGACTTACCTAAGGCCTTTACATCAAGATGAATTTTGTAGGTAATGGAGTAACAACTCTGCATCGCAAATACGCAGATGATGAATGTCAAGGATTTTTTCTTTTATGTGTAGGCACTCTGTAAATGTGTTATGGTAATGTGGTAAACAGTTTTAAAGTGAAGACATGCATGTGCACACAGTCTTGGTTATCCAAAACAATGCAAGTATACTCAGGAAAACTTGACTAAACATATTAATTACTTAATTTCCAGTATGCTTTGCTTAATTGTATGTGCGTTATGATCCTTATATTCAATATGACACTGATGGCTCTTTGTTCTTAGCTCAAATTGCTTTTATCCAAGACGTTGGGAGGCTACCACTGAAAAGACACTTTGGGAGGTAAATTTGACTTCTATCTTTTCTTAAAGTAAGATTTCCTAATATATTAAAGAAAAGATCCCTTTCATAGAGAAACATCTTCAGTGTATATCTGAGAGCAGTCTGGCTTGGTGGAGGGTATCCCTGTGCATGGCAGGAGGCTTGGAACTAGATGAACTTTAAGGTCCTTTCCAACCCAAACCGTTCTATGAATCTGTTAAAATCTCTTTTTCCAGTTCAAATCTACCTATCATTGCAATGTTAGTACCAGCATTTTTACTGTACTCTTGGCTTTTAATCCTTGTTTAACTTTCTTTTCCATTGTATCAAATAGTAGCTCTGTCTAGAGGTATCTGTTCCTCTGGTACACAATCTGAATAAAATATGTGTATTTATATGAGAATGAAACTGAACAGATGCAAAGAGTATTGTGCACTTTCCCTGTTGTTTAGTGTAGCATAAAGCTTTAATCTGGAAGTTTGATAGAACATTTAGTGTTCATCTGCATGTTAGCTAGAGACATGAGAAAGTACAATAGGACATTTGTTCTGGCTTCCTTCGAAGCACTTGTTATCCATGGAACTCCAGATTTTTCAGTGAGTACTTTCTCTGAAATTAGATAGAAGCACTGTCTTTTGTTGTTGAATTTTTGCCTGTTTGACTGTTTAAAATAAATCTGTGTTGAGACTGTATTTTTAAAATAAAACTATATCTGCTGGAGCTCCTCTGCCTCAGATGTTAAATACCAAAAAAGTACTGCCTGTGGCACAGAGATTGGAACTAGATGATCCTTGTGGTCCCTTTCAGCCCTGATTGATTCTATGGTTCTACTTTTTATCTCAGTGGGAAGACTCTAGTGTTTACTTAGAAACTCTGTAGTGCTTATGGGGTGATGTTGCCTGATGTGTTGTGATTCTTGTGAGCCTTCTGAATCATAAGTACCACCTATGCTAGTAGAGGCTCTGTGATGTTTCTGTAATTTGGATTTCTCTGAAATTTTAAAAGGAATTCTACCTGACAGTTTATTTCCAATAAGGGTTAAAAATCACAGCTGGAATGAGCCTTACTCTTTGATCTCTTAAGCAAGGCTGACAATTTTTTAGGGAATCTGATAAAGCTTCTCATGTTTATCACTGTGGTATTGCTGTCTGACTTTAACTGTGAAATTTTGGGCTGGAAAGTAAAGGTTGTGTTACCCAGGAAAAGCCCCATTCCCCAGCAGTTGTATTAAAAGGCAGTTTGGTTGCTAGTCAGGAGGAAAGGCAAGTGTCTCTAATGGGTCTTTTTCTTTGAAATGTCCCTTATATAAGAAAAAATGTTTGTGACTCTACAAATTAATTGTAGACTGTCTTGCGCTATTACTTTTTTCTGCAGCATACCTTTATGTATTTGTATCTGCATTAATAAGTTGTAATTAAGTAAGTAGTAATAGTATTAATATAAGTTATTTTGAGTTTTGTCTGAGGGGTAACTTTCTCCTGAGAACATGGTAATCCTTTTCATTTCTTCACTGTTTTGGAAAGGATGTATAGAGAGATGTAGGTGATTTAGTAAGCATTTGCTTTCTTCAGGAATCCTAATTCAAATAATGTGTTTCGTGTTAATAAACTCTCCTTGAAATAACTGAAGTGCAGCTGTTTCAACAGAAAGAATATTTTGTTTTCCATTATATTTATTAATGGCGTGGTAGTGTTGTAAGAAAGCTGATGTCAAGGAGAGTGCCTGGTACTACTTTATCTAGAATCAATGTCAGGATGGAATTTTGTCAGTAACTCTGCCTTGTATTATTGTCTTATAAATTAGGAAAAATACTAAAGTAGTATGGTTAATGTGGTGATATAGAGATGTTAGAAAGATTGATAGTCCAAACAGTAAAAGAAATAAAATATTTCCTTTCCACTCTTTTTAAAAAATTGACTGTTTCAAGTTAAATTGCTTCTTATCCTAAATGTTTTCAGTTTCATTTGAGAAGAGTCAAACAGACCATGGGTCTTCACTAACTTAATTGTTAGCAGTGCGCTATACCTGTAAGTATCTATAGCTGGAAGATGGGCACAGACATGTGAAAATGTAATGATGAAGGTAGTGGTTTAAGCACAGAATGTGTATAATTTGAATTACCTGTGGCTGATGTGGGGTGTAACTAATAGGTAATGTGAAAGGTGTTTAGCATGAGTGAAAAGGGGTGACCCAGGTACTGTCTCTTCTATTATGGCTTCTGTGTGAGAGAGCAGGCATTTTTCATGGTAACTTAAAGCTGCAATGGTGATTTTACAGGCTAAAGCTGGAAACACTTACTGATAAAGATCCTGGGATACCAGATGTATTTGTGATCTCCCAAGGGGACCCTGCTGATGTGCAGGCTGTGGAGGCAGCTGCGTGGACGGAGAAAAGCATAATGAATGAGAAGGACCTGGATGGATTCATTCTCTCTTCTAGCCAGTGCAGTGGAAGTGAACTGCCTTGCAGTCAGCCTCAGCCTGTGGCAGCTCAGGCAATAATGGAGGAAGAAGAATTAAAAATAGAGGAGTATGATAGTGACTGAGTACAAGAAAGTATCAACCACTGACTTGCCCAAACAGATGAATATGCTACAAAGGCCTTTGCGAAGGAGAGTATAGTCAGCATGACGTTTTCCTTTAGCTACTTGAGTGGACTAGGAGGCCAAGTCTAAACCTGCTGTATCAGCATGAAGACAACTCTCCTCAGCTTCTTTTTAATTTTGCAGGATCAGGCCTATGCCGAATGCTAATTTACAAGTTGTTCCTTGCCTTTTCTGAGCCATCCTATATTGATAAAAATAGAATAAATGGTTACTGAAATCAGTTTGAAATAGACTGTAAATAAGCAGTGTCACTCTTAAGTTATTTTTAGTTTTTACACTTTTTAATTTAGTTTGCAGTTGTACAGTGTATATCTTGGGTACACACTTGATAAGCTGTCAGCATTTGAAAGTTTTACTCAAATTCATACCTTCAGAAGCTTAGCCCTTCTGAAAGAAAAAACATGTTAAAAGTTTGATAACCCATGCTGATGATGTAAATAAGACTCCTACTGTGTTAATGCTGTTTTGTACTCTGCCACAGATTTTTATGTTTCTAAGTTGAACATATAATATGCAACAGATAATTTTGGATTCCTTTTTGAAAAATATTTTCATAAATTATGGAGGGGAAGGTACAACAATCAAGCAGAAGTCCTTCTCATCCTTTGTCTTGGGGATAATGGATAGTGTGTAGTTTTTTCCTTAAACTGTAGTGATGCTGAATGTGTTTGGTAATTCTCACATGAGTATGCTGTAGCTGTTTAATACTTTGGTGTTTCTCAGTTGGTCCATGCTACTCCGTCTAGCATGTTGCTGTGTTTAGTGATAACCAGAGGAGTATGATAAAAGCAACCAAAACAACTTCAAATGTGTGATGTATGTTTGCATTTTTGCAGTTTGAGACAAAAACATTGTTTAACCACTCTAACCTTGGAAATAGCAATACTATTAAAGAGTTCAAGTTTGTCTTCTCTCAAGGGATTGTGTAGTCTTTCTGTTTACAGCTTTTGTTTAATTTTAAAGAGGGGAGATTTCTCCCTTAGTTCTTAAATTTGGTGCAGAAATACAGTGAAGTGAAAATGTTTCTCACATGAAAATACCGCCAAAAAAACACAAACCAAACATTGCTCTTTACCAGTCTCTCATGCTAGAATTCCCATGCTCTCGCCTCTGAATTGAAATTATGTGCAAAATGTTTTAACAGTATGGAAGCCTGAAATTCCTGAAGTGCTAGTGAGCACTCTGTTAAAGATGAAGCCAAATTAAGTCAGTCCCCAGAGAAGCCAATGTGGGGTGGTAAGGTCCCTTCCAACCCATTCTGTCATGCAATGAATTCTATGAAAACCCTCTGCAGGCTTCTGCAGAATTGGGGGCTGCTGCATCCCAGCTTTTACACAGAACTTTCCTTTTCAGGGATGTTTTTAACAGCCTGGCACAGCCACTGTCTTTACACAGACAGTACTATAGAAGATGCTTGCAGAAACACTGCAGAGGCGGTGACAGTTGCCTTTGTTCACGACTTGTAATGAAAAATCCAGGAGCCATTATGGTGTGTTGCCATTGGGTGGCAAATACTGCTGCCTGTTCAATTGGTTCCCATTGGTTGTGACAGTGCAGGTCAGGAGAGGATAGTGAAACTCATGGCACTGCCGATGCAACATTTTGCACCTGTAGTGTAAAATGCTCCTGACAATTCATACTGTTATTGCAAACAACAAGGACTCTGGAATTCTGATTGTCCTTGCAGACCTGACCGTAAGCCCTCCTGTCCAACAACATTCTGTAACTTGTAACTTTTCACCCATCTCTTCCTTCATTTCACAGTCTCAGAAGTACAATTAAGGAAGTCCAAAAAAAACAAGCTTAATAAGCTCCTTTACTTTCTCTAGACTATTGCCTATTAGTGGCAAGATTGTTAAGAGAGTAGCTCTCATCTTGCTACAACTTGGTTTCGGGGAGCTCTAAAGAGAGAAGTCTCCCCTGAGCCTCCTTTTCAACATCAGAGCCATTATGAGAAATGTTGCCAGTAAAGACTGAAGCAAAGAAGTAGCTGAGAACCCAGCCCTCTCCTTGTGTGTTGATACTAGATGCCCAGTGTTGCTCATCAAGGGGGCCTATGCTTTCTTTAACCTTTGTCTGGTTCATGTAGCTGTAGAAGCCTTTCTTACTTTTCTTCACATCCTTTGCCAAGTTCAGTTCCAGCTGTGCTTGGCCTTCCTGACCTCATCCCTACACTACCAGGCAGTGTCCCTATACTCTTCCCAGGATGCTTGTCCCTTCTTCCATTCCCTGTGTAGCCCTAACTTGCCCTCTAGTTTGACCAGCAGGTCACAGCTCAGCCATGGTGGTCTCTTGCCTTCCTTGCCTGACATTTTTACACATAGAAATTGATATCCCTTGTGCTCAGCAGAAAGCGTCATTTAAAGATCTGCCAGCCCTGTTCTGCTCCTTTGTCCCTGAGGGCTGTTTCCCATGGTGTCCTATTTACTAACTCCTTGGAAGAGCTGGAAGTTTGCTTTCCTAAAGTTTAGTCCTAATTATGCTTCTCATGGGCTCCATTATCCTTAGGACAGTGAACTACATGAGTATGTGATTGCTTCAGCCCAGGCTGTCTTCGACTTTGACATCCCTGATGATTTCACTTGCATTTGCATCCAACAGGTCCAATAATGCATCCCTTCCTGTAGGGCTGTTAAGTTCTTGTCTTAAGAAATTCCCATCTAGGCACTCCAGGAGCCTCTATTTTGAAAGGAACAGGAGGTTCAATATGCCAGGCATACCTTTCTTATAGGGAAGTCTGTTGCCTCCCAGTAGGCCAGGCTAGAAGTACCTCTAGCAAACTCCTAAGCCTGGTTAAGGCCCTCAGACTACTCACTATTACTCTTCCATGTGGGTGGTGAAGAAGTTGTACTATGTAGCTCAAGGACAATTAAAAGATAAATACTTAAGTGCCCTAGAATGGTTAGCGAGTGGCATAGATTATATTTTCCTTTCTCCTTCTGTGGAGAGAGTGGTTGGCAGTGACACCAGAAGGAACAAGCAAATCCAATCCATGACACACTGGAAGAATGTGCTGCCATTCAGGTAAACTTGGACAGGCTAGAGGTTTGGACGGGAAGAAGCTTAATGACATTCAACAAGGGCAAGTGTAGAATCTTGTACCTGGGAAAGAACAATCCCAAGGATCAGTATAGGCTGGGGACTGTCCTGATGGAAGGCAGTGAAGGGGAAAAGGATCTAGGGGTCCTAGTGGATAGGTTGACCATCAGCCAGCAGTGTGCTCCTGTGATCAGGAAGGTCAACGCAACTCTGGGGTGTATTAAAATGGGTATGGTTGAGAGAGGTTCTTCTGCTCCTCTATTCTGCCCTGGTGAGGCTGCATCTGGAATATTGTGTCTGGTACTGGGCCCCCCAGTTCAGGAGGGACATAGAACTGCTTGAGAGAGTCCAGCGCAGACCCACGAAAATGATTAAGGGAATGGAACGGAACACCTCTCTTACGAGAAGAGACTGAGGGGGTTGGGGCTCTTTAGCTTGGAGAAGAGGAGACTGAGAGGTGACCTCATCAATGCTTATAAATATGTAAAGGGTGAGTGCCAGGAGGATAGACCCAGGCTCTTCTTGGTGATGCCCAATGACAGGACAAGGGGCAATGGGTGGAAATTGAGGCATAGGAAATTTCATATAAACATGATAATTTTTTCACTGTGAGAGTGACAGAACACTGAAACAGGCTGCCCAGGGCGGTTGTGGAGTCTCCTTCTCTGGAGATATTCAAGACCCGCCTGAACATGTTCGTGTGTGATCTGGTATAGGTGATCCTGTTCTGGCAGGGTATGTTGGATTAGATGATCTTTCAAGGTCTCTTTCAGCCTGACATTCTGTGATTCTGTAATACATAGCTTCATGGCTGCTGCCAGCATCTCAATTTGGGGTTCTTTGGCAATGACTTAGCCTACAGGGCACCAGGTTTGCTGGTGTCCGATGGGAGTCACCTTTCTCCAAGGTGAAGGAATGTCTTTGTCCAGGAACTAGCATGCCTCATTGATAAGGCTTTAAACTAGATGTGAAGGGGAGAAGACATGCAGCTTGCCTGTGACAATGTTTAGAGGGAAGTGGTGCTAACATGAGCCTTGTTGACTGGACATGTGCTGGGATCACTGCATTGCAGTTGAAATCCAGTGGAAGTGAGCTGGAGTCTTTTGAGGCAGTTGGAAGCCAGCGAGGAAGCTCTTGTGAAAGACCTCAAGAGAATCAAGGGGTGTTCCACTACGAAGGTGATGCAGCCACTGATGCAGCAGTGCTCAAGTGCCTCCACATGAATCCACACAGCACACATAGGAGGAGCTGGAAGCTACTGTGCTGCTAGAAAACTATGTCCTGAAAAAGATGAGCTTCACATGCTCTTCCATGGAAAGCAGGAGCAGCGGTGCCCATCTCTTCCTGGTCAGCCGCACAGTTTCCAGCCTCAGGCCTCACTGCTAAGGAACCCATCTCAGCCACAGCATCTGGGGAGAGGCCATGCAGACCAGGCACAATGGTCCGAGCAGCGGCTGCATGGCACAGCCCAGCGTGGCCTCTACCAGGGCTGTCCGTGGTAGACCACAGTTCCTGGCGTGTCCTACAATGGGATGGGGTCACCGGTGGCTGCGTCGGGGCTCAGCACGCTTGGGCCATGCATGTCGCAAGCATGTGGCCTTGTCCACATGGTGGTGCTGTCATGGTGGCTGTGCTGTGCTCTCCTAGTCAATGATGGGGCCATGGGAGCCTGGTCCTGCCCTCTTGGGCCATGATGCAAGATTCCTGTGTTGGTTGGAGCTAATTGGAGAATTTGAGTGAGAAATTAAACATAGCGTGTCACTTCACCCAGTTTCACTGAGAGAGAAGAAAGAAGATTGTTTTGAGAATGTTCCCAAAACATCCAGATAAGCCAGTGTGCTTGCGTAGTCAGTCGGCTCTGGGTCTGTGCAGGCTTCAGCAGCTTCTTTCCTTTGTCTCTCTGCCTTTGAACTAATTCAGAGTAAAATCACTAAAACCATTCATTCCTTCCTGCCACTAATCTTTCTGACCGATCTTCAGCTTATCTGCAGCATCATCAAGTGGTGAGATAAAGCTGGGGGAAGGTGGTAGGGGGGTTTGGTTTCCCTCTCTTGGGGATTTTGGTCTCCAGGAGGGGTGTGGTGTCTGTATTTCTTTTTTACTGTATATTTCTGTAAATATCTGTTATATCTTGTAAATATTTGCTTGTATATTTGCATTGCTGTAAATACAAAGTTTCATTTATTAACTTCCAGTGTGTTTTTCTGAGTTTTAGCCAGGGTTTTAAAAGGTGGGGGGGCAGGTCACTGCAAACCCACTACAATTCCCTAGTCTGGAGGACTGAAGACTGCCAAATGCTATTAGACATATCCAGGAAAACACCATTCCAAGTAGAATGGGTGACTCATGCCAGTGACAGTAAACCGACCACAAACTGGAACTGGAAGAGAGATTAATTGACTAAAGTCAGGAAAACACAAATCGAAAATTCTTAGGGTTTTCATAGTATTGACTGGAAGAATGATTACATGATATGTTAGGTCACAAGAACTGTGAACTCTTGCCACCCTGGCCACTGGTTTTAATAATAATCAGGTTCTCTTGTAATGGCCATGGAAATATTGTGCAAATGAATAACTAGATCTAGAAATAACTAGCAAAAATGTATAAACATTAATTGAACTGGAAGAGCAGGTTCTTGTAGTTAATATACCGCTTGCCCACTAGATGGACTCAAGGAAGCTCCTTTCTGCTTACAGCAGAAGGCATTTGGTAACTTACAAGAGGCTTTATTTACTCACAAAGTATCTCCTGACTTGCAGGGAATAAGACTCACTACAGCTTAAGACAATATCCAGACGCTTTCAGGAAATTCTGTTGGTGTCTTAGCTGCTGAGGCTTCTGATTCTTTCCAGACTTCACAGGCTGCTGGGTTAAAAATCAGACGATCTCTGACCTGGTCCTGGTTTCTCTGGATGATTTGTGTGTCACTTCCAGGATTTCCCAACTTGGCAGGAGACTTTCAGGTGTAGGCAGGATGTCTTGTGATGTGCAGTCTCTGCATGGATGTTAAACTGGCTATGCAGGCTGATCCCATGGAGGTGTTTAGAACTGGCTCCTGATAAACTGAGGCAGCCAGTTTCCAGGCAAAACTAGCATATAGCTTAGCAAAGCATAATGCTGCAGAAAGAAATAAGGCAGTGTCATTGCCAGAAACAGAGAGCAGTGGTGGCAGGCAGCAGCAGGCAAGCATGAATACGACAGTAAATCATGTTGTGTTATCTGCTTATCTCCGTTTTAACAATGTAGCCTGAAACTAATGGGCCTTTGGACACAGAATAGCCAATCAGAATGGCAGTTAGCCAAGCTTGACCATATTAGGTGAAGCTATAGGCTTATTTCACCAAAATTTGGGAAAAAACATAGGCCTTGCCTGAGGCAGGCACAAGCCAAGTGCTTACCACAGGATGTAAACAGGAACAAAAAAAGTTTGGCAAGCCAGGGTCCATAGACTCAATGGCTCCAGGTTATTTTGTCCTCTTTCCTGCAGCTGCTTCTCCCCACAGCAGGAAGAAGAGCAGAGAAACATGTTTGGGCAGGCCAGGACATGTATAAGCCTATTTTTGGCCTATCAGGCCTACCATGACAGAAGGGGAGTGATAGAGTGGCTTTGGTGGCATTTGACCCCTATCCAGGGCTAAAGCACCATACTGGTTTGGAGGTTTTTCCTGAATAGGAGGACCCCTGCAGAAAACTAGTTGCAGCAGTGGCTTTTCAGTGTTTTCTTAAAAGCCCTCTACCATGTTGGCCTAAACCATTAGTGCATTATTTTTCCAGGTAGTTTGCAACTGTGTAAACAGTTAAAGAACAGACATGGCTGACAACCTGACTTGAACTGACTGGAACAGAATCACAGAATTTCTTAGATTGGTAAAGACCGTCAAGATCATCGAGTCCAATCATTAGTTTCACACTGACAAGTCTTTGGCTAAACCAAATCCCTCAGCACAACATTTAATCACTATGAATCATTATAGTTGGAAAGGACTGCCAGGATCATCCAGTCCAACCTTCATCCCAGCATCCTTAATCACTAGACCATAGCCTCAAGCATCACATCCACTCTTTATTAAAACACCTCCAGGGATGGTGACTCCACCACTTCCCTAGGCAGCCCATTCCAGTGCCTGACCACCCGGTCAGTGAACTTGCTCCGAACATCCAATCTAAACCTCCCCTGACACAATTTGAGGCCATTTCTTCTTGCCCTATCATTAGTAATTCGGGAGAAGAGACCAGCACCAGCCTTACTACAGCCTCCTTTTAGGTAGTTGTAGAGTGCAATAAGGTCCCCTCTCAGCTTTCTCTTCTCCAGACTAAACAACCCAAATTCCCTTGGCTGCTCCTCATAGGTCATGCTTTCCAGACCTCTCACCAGCCTTGTTGCCCTTCTCTGCACCTGCTCCAGCACCTCAATGTCCCTCCTAAACTGTGGAAACCAAAACTAGACACAGTACTCGAGCTGTGGTCTCATGAGTGCTGACTATAGGGACATAATCACTTCCCTACTCCTGCTGGTCACACAATTACTGATACAGACCAGGACGCTGTTGGCCTTCTGGGCCACCTGGGCACACTGCTGACTCATGTTCAGCCACCTATCCACGAAGACCCCCAGGTCCTTTCACGCCAGGCAGCTCTCCAGCCACTCTTCCCCCAGCCTGTTGGGCTGCTGGGGATTGTTGTGGCCAAGGTGCATGACCTGGCACTGGACCTTGTTAAACCTTGTGCAATTGGCCTCAGCCCATTACTCCATCCTGTCCAAATCCCTCTGCAGGGCTTTCCTACCTTCCAGCAGACTGACATTGCTGCTTAATTTTGTGTCATCTGCAAACTGAAGGTGCATTCAATTTCCTCATCCAGGTCATGGATGAAGAGATTAAACAAGACTGGCCTCAAAACTGAGCTCTGAGGGACTCCACTTGTGACCGGTCACCAACTGGATTTAACCCCACTGACCACAACTCTAGGCTTGGCCACTTTACTTGAGTATGGTCCTAATCAGTTTCTGAGAGCAAAAAAAGTAAGGAATAATACTACACAATAAAAATGGTGCTTTGAAAGAGGGAAACAAAGCTAGTACCAGTACCTGTCTTGCTTCATCTTACTATTTCAAAGTTAACATTCAGAAAACATCCAGGGTAAAGTTAACACTCAGTAGGGTTGTGCTGGTTCTAAGGGATACTTCCATACACCTCATAAAAGCTGAAGTTTACCTTCTGCATAGCTGTGAGTCGTAAGACAAGTAATGAATTGTGATCTGCAAGACCTACAACTTACATTATATATGGTCATCTAAATGTGGAGAGAAATACAGTATGAAATGAAAGAATGTGCTGGTATTGGAGGATACACCCAGTAAATTTTAAGAAAAGGTTCAGTTAAAATGCAGTGATTTTTTTTTTCTTCTCTGAAGATAAAACCCTTGCACATTTTGAGATGAATGGGTCATTCTAAAGTGTAATATTTTTGGGGTTTTAAAAAAATTGTTTGGTTTTGGTTTTTAGCATTAAAATGACAGCATTTTAAAAAAGAAAATTACTATCCTTCATTTAAAAGTCCTGAAATAAATGACCAGAGATTGAGGTTTTGGAGTCTTTTTTTTGTGCTAAAGAAAAATAATTTGACCCGAAAGCCATCTTGAAAAAAAAATATTAAAAAATCTTGATAAACCCCTTTAATCTGCTTAATTGCCATTTTCCTTTATTCATTTTAAGGGCAGGGTTGCACTTAAAATTGTTCAGCAGTCCATAAACACTCTAAATGTTTGTTTTCACTGAGTCAGATAAATTTTAAGGGTGAGACACTGAAATCCATGCTTGTTTGATCGGTGTTTACCCCTTTGGATGATTATATCTTCTTCAGAGGACTATCTTAGAAAGACCTGTGGAAAGACAAGACGCACAAGCAGTCGACACCAGTGCACAGATTGTATTGCATTGTTTTCTTCTTAGCCTTTATCAGTGTGGGTGCATACTTCTGTCTCTCCATGTCAGAAATTCTGCACTGAATGAAAATCACAGCAATTTCCTGCTATTTAAGGTCTTCCAAGGCTCTGAAAGTTTGTATGAATGTTTGTCTTGACAGGTAACAGGGCTAATTTTCCGACGAGGTTTTGATTCTAAATTATGTCAGTCAGTGTGTTCAACAGACCAGATGAAGACCAGGTCTGGCTAAGTGTTACTGAAGGCTTCACCCCATTGAATGAATCCTTGTGATTTGGTGTGTGCCTGCCATCTGAGAGTATTGGCAATGTGAATGCTCCTCTGAGGTTGGCAAAGGCATTATTTTGTCAACATGGTGCTTGGAAGGAGGTTTGCTTAATAACATAAAGGTTTCTGTGCAAAATTGCAGAATTAACTGCACTCTGCACAACCCAAATCACCTATTCCACTTCAACCACAGGTATTTGTCACACCTGCAGTCAGCATTCATTCATTTCTGTTATTTTTCCTATCGGCTTTAGACCATTGTCATAGTGTTGGTTTGAGCTAATTGGAGAATTTGAGTGAGAAATTAGACTATTGGCTGAGAGAGGTAAACACAGTATGTCACTGTAGTGGGTTTGCAGTGACCTGCCCCCCCATCTTTTAAAACCCTGGCTAAAACTCAGAAAAACACACTGGAAGTTAATAAATGAAGCTTTATATTTACAGCAATGCAAATATACAAGCAAATATTTACAAGATATAACAGATATTTACAGAAATATACAGTAAAAAGGGAATACAGACACCACACCCCTCCCAGAGACCAAACTCCCCAAGAGAGGAAAACCAAACCCCCCTACCACCTTCCCCCCCTTCCCCCAGCTTTATCTCACCACTTGATGATGCTGCAGA
>VWZI01021739.1:0-12764 GCA_013396835.1 Psilopogon haemacephalus
ATTATATATATATAAATATATATATGCTGCACTATGTTTAAAATAAAGACATACTTGCTCATAATCAGTTTTCTTTCTCTTTACATTTCCTACCACCACCTTTTCTACAAAGTTTGGGCTTTTCTATGTTATTCACTCCAAGTTATTAATCTTTGTAATTTTTAAAGCTATCTTCACAACTGACCACTGGATTGTTTGAAAGCCATAATACAGGGCAATGCTGATGTACAATTTGTACTAAGTGGAATGAATGTGAGCAAACATTTTCACAGATATCACATGATTTTCATAAAGGAAAGGAAGAGTTACTCCAGTACTTTCATGCATTATAGTTCTTATATAATCTTAATGCTCTGATAATCAGACACTACTTACTTTCCTACCATATCAATCTCATATATGCGTGTATTCTCCTCTTTCAAATCTGTTGTATTGTATTATTCACAAATAGTCCTGTAATTGTAAAAGAATAAAAGGGAGAATACTAAGCAATAACAGCGAAAGAAAAGGAAGAGTACCAAGAAAGTCTCTTGTAGGAAATACTTTGTTAGACTTTGCTCAGAGTACTGAGAGACTGGTATATGGTGATGTTTTCACTTTGGTAGGACAAAAGCCATGGGTATAGAATGCAACTGAACTAGGGCACAGATAGATAATGTGAAGGTCTGAAAAGACGGAAAGAGCTGAAACTTGGCAGATGTTTTTGTTAGAGATAACGAGTGTCTAGAAGTTAAGCAGTGTCAAGCAAAAGGAATGTAAGCTTTGTCTCAATAAGGAGTTGTGTCCCAATAACATATTACTAACCAATTGCTTGCTAAGCATAATTGCACTAACCAATCCTTATTAGACACCAATGTAAAAGTTTTGATTTTTAGAATATATAAGCTGGTGCTTTGCACACAATAAACTGACACCTTGCTTGCATCAAGAAGCGTCCTGTCTTGCCATCGCTGTTAATCTCAGGAAATACAGTATCACCCCTGTTTTAAATTTTATTTGACAGCAGTAGCCCTGAAATGTTACTGTGTTACTTTCTTGCCTACCAAGATGATGGTCAGAACTTTTCCTCAAACAATGTTAAATTCTTAATCTTGGTTATTAAACAACACTTTAGTCAAAAGGCTCTATCAGTTGCCTGTTAGATATGATCCTTTCTTAGTTAAATTTTGCTTTTGCATTTATTTTTGTTGGTTCCTGATCACAAGAAGGCAGTTAAAAGAAAAGTTATAGTACACAAATGATGTAACTAAGGTGTGCTGTGATTCGTTGAGAAAAAAAAAATAATAAAAAAAAGTGCTTTAAAAAAAGGTCTATCTTCCTAGGGTTTCCTGACTGTGGTGACTTGTCATACACATAGCAGAAATTTCCTGAGTTTGCTGTTAACACAAATTGCCACAGTCACTGCAGATTTTAGAGCTTTACTTTGTAACACATCTGAGGTATTTTTACTACCAGCTACTGTTATTTAGTATGTTGGTATAGCTGTCCTAGCTTTCCATTGTTTGTGGTCTGTAATGAAACTGTAACCTACAGTTCCATCAAATAGTTGGAGAGATAGAGTTGGAAAATATTTAATTCTCTCTACAGGCAAAATGCTTTCAAGATTCCATAATTTTTCCACTTTTAAATTGTGATAGTATTTAGTAGGGTTTTTTTGTTTAAATATTGATATGGCTATAAATTTCTAGGCCCCTTAGTGGCAGGTTTTTGCAGTAGTAGATGTTGTGTATCCTGAAATGTTCATTTTAATAAGTGGTTATCACATTGGCTAAAAACAGCTGCTTCTTTGTCAGCCCCAAGGTCCACCCATACAATTTGTCTATCTATGACATTGGTCACACCAACAGTAAGACTTATCAATGATATTTTCCAGCCTCCAGCATTTTGGCACAAATCCATTCAGGCCTAGATGTGGTCTTTATATCTAAAAGATGTAGGTGAACATTTTTTTCCCCCCACAAATTTGTTAAATTTCACTGATATCCTCCTATGGTGTCCTGGGACACAGCATTCCACACTAAATATACAGGAGCAGGCTTTTTGTTTATTTTGTACCAGCCACTTTTCTTTAATGTCTCTTAGTACTTGTAAAGAAAAATAACAAAAAAACCCAGAACAAAATAAAACAAAACAAAACCCCCACAACATAAACAACTGTTTATTGTTCATATTTGTTATTTAGTTTTCAATTTTATGTCTATCACACCTGTCTTGTTTATGCCCAAGACAATGACTCCTTGCCAGTTTAAATCATTCCCATTTATACTTACATTTATCAGTGTTACCTTCCTCAGAACTTACCCAGTCTATATACAATTTTAACATAAAGAATGAAAGTCTATACATTGTTGAAGATTAAATGTATTATTTATACAGCAGAAAATATTGTGCTGCGAAACCTTTTCCTTTCCTAAAAAAAATTTAGCACCTCATTTGCCTTTTTTTTTCATCTCTGCTGAGCTCTGAGATGACATTTTCATGAAACTGTCTATTATATTCTTCAAATCTCTTTGTTGTAGTGAAAACTACCTCAGAGACTATCATTAGGTATATAAAATGAGGATTGGGTTTTATTTATATTCATTAGTTTGTCTGCATGAAAATTCATCATTTTATCAGTCTTTCTGCCTTTCTCCATGTTAGGGCAACATCAATTTTGTTTCAGTAAACTTTGTCACTTTCCACACCACACACCCCCCCACCCCCTTCCCCCCCACTTTTCTAGGGCATTCCTTATCTAATGAATAGTGCAAAACCAAAAGTACACCGTGGAACATTCATTTAGTGCAAAAACTTGCCCTTCACTCGGTTGGTTTTAAGTAGTGTTCAGCTGCTAGTTTTCCATGTAAGCTTTCCTAGTTTGGTTTCTTTAAGGATTTATGTTATGAAATCTCTCTCATGTGCCTCTGGAAAACTCAGATAAGCTGTATCAACTCCACCTTCTTTGTCCATGTGGACATGACATATCCTGAAGAATTCTTGTGGTTACAAGGAATGTCTTCCATCACAAAATTGTGTTGGTGATTTCATCGTATCTGTGTTTTCACTCATTCTGTTCTAGAGTACTTTGCCTCACATATGTGTGAGGCTATCTGACCTTTTCTTCCATGAGTCTTTTCCTGAAGCCTGTAAAAATTTTACCATGAGATTTGATGCTTTCTAATTTTCAGATGTCATTCAATTTTAAGTCACATGAATTTACATTGAATGTAATCTGCCCCTAGTGTTATATTATTGTTCATTTTGTTAACGTGTCATTTCATTTAACTTCAGAAGGCAGAGAGGAGCCTTCAAAAATAATTTCAACATATGAAACCTTCTGCTGTGCATGGTGAACACAACTATGAAAAATGTTTGTTTTCTGTTATAACTTTATATTCTCTGGACGATCTTTTGTATTTTGTCAATCATCTGATGGCTTTATAAACTCTCTGGGAGACTCCTTTCTCCTTAATGTGCTTTAATATGCATATATATATATATGCATATGTACCTATATATATATGTGTATACATATATGTATGTATGTTTATACCCTCTTCAGGTGCATCTCAAATTTCCTTTTTGCTGACTTGTATTATTAATCTGATAGAGTTTATAATCTGTTTTATTTACAGCTCTGTAAGTACAACTTTGGGTTTTTAAAGGATGTCCTCTCACTTCTAACATCCTTTTTTATCCTGTAGTGCCATGCAGATTTTATCTCAGTCTTCTTAAAATCTTTTTTGGACAGGGGCTATGGATTTGACCCAAGTTGCTTATTAATACTTTTCTGTGCCATCTTCAATTTTTTTCTGTTTCAGTTGTTCTTAATTGTTTCTTTATTGAGAGCATTTCCTCCCTAAACCACTACCACAATGGAATTGTTGCCATTTTTCTCTTATGCAAGAAAGCTGAATCAAAGTACACTTTTGACACTTTTGAAAACCTTTTCACTAGAAACATGTTGAATAATGATGTATGTGTTTGCAAGGGTAGATTTTTCTCCTCTTGTTTCCCTATATAATTTTGCCTCAGCATTAGGATTTGTTTTCATATGGACTGAATGTAATTGGAGGTAGTCACAGTCTTCTGTTGTTTATTTCTCTCCAAGACGTGCTTCTTGTTCTCCCAGATACACTGATCTCTCTAATTAAGTCAGTCATTGTTCCTGTCTTGGCAAGACAGTAATAAGAATGTGTATGCAAAATACTTTGCATAGTTTAATTTTACAGGTTCATAATGGATGTTACCATCAGAATTTGTGGCACTTGCAACAATTTAAAATCTAACTCTATCGAAGTACATTTTAGGATATAATTGGTTTAGTCTATCTGGATATCAGTGATCCACTAAACTAAAATAAGCAGTAGATAGGGAAATTTAAGGAGATTCTAAACTGGGATATTTAAGGAGATTCCAAACTGGGAAATTTAAGGAGATTCTAAATTTTTATATTCCTATTGTATTCACCTGCTGCTAGTAGTTAACATAAGAATCATACTCCTCATAACTTATCTGTTAAGTTTTTAGCTACAGAATATGACTTGGAGATAAAATGGAGGTTTGAATCTAGCTTGCAGGATTATAGGGGGTGAAGTAATGTTGTGAGTGGGCACATATTGCTAAGGCAGATAGCTGGATTACAGAGGCAAAGTCACTTGAACGTACCTGCTCTGGTAGCTATGCTTGGTGTGGGATATACTAAAAAAACAAATGATGTGTGGGAATAAATTTGGGTGACAAAAGGTACAACTCCTGTACATAGAATAATCTGTAATTCCCAAGTAGCTGCAGACCCAAATTATAGTAATTCCAAAACAGAGTAGCATTTAGGCAGTTATGTCGGTATGAATACCTCCTGAAATCATGAAACATCACTTTCTACAAAACATCCTCAGTGATTAACAAACAGAAGAACCTCCACAATGAGAATCATTCAGTCACTGCTCAAATGTGAATAAATATTATTTTTCACTATAAAATTGTTTAATAAGCTTGTAATAATACACTTATAGTATCCCACTTAGACTTATTTAACCTAACTCCTCTCCTCAAAAAAATCAAATGCATTTAATTCTCACTGGTCTTTATTACTTGATGACTATTTAATAAACCACAGCAGTCCCTGATATGAAAGCTCTGAGAGCTCTGAAAGCTCTTAATGTGGCTGCACTGATGTTTTTATTTTTAATCCAGGTCTAGGAGACTTAGTGTGCTAAGATGAAAGTAGAAGTTCTACTGTGTGGTTAGTTAGTTATTTCACAGTAATCTCTTAACAGTTTTTATACCTTCACCATTACCATGCCAAGTATTTGCATGTTGTTTTCATCTTGGTTATGCAGTATGGAAAAGGATTACTTTCTTTTCTTTATCTGTTGCCATTGGCTGTCTTGGTCATGAGGACACATTGCTGTCCCATGCAGAAGATGCTGTCCACTAGGACTTCAAGGTCTTTCTCTGTAGAGCTGCTTTCCAGTAAGGCAGCCCCCCACTCTTGTACTAATGCCTGTTGTTAGTCCTCCCCAGGTAGGACCCTGCTCTTGTCCTTACTGAACTTGATGTGGTTAGCCTTCATCCAGCACTCCAGCCTGTCCAAATCTCATTGGATGGCAGCACAGCCTGACAGGTGTGAGCCACCCCCTGCCAGTTTTGTATCATCAGCCAACATACTGAGGGTACACTCTGTGTCCTCATCCAGGTCGTTAACAAAGATACTGAACAAAACTGGGCCCAGTACTGATCTCTGGGGAACACCACTGGCTACAGGCCTCCAAGCTGACTCTGTGCTACTGGTGACAACCCTCTGTACTCTGTTGTCAAACCAGTTTCTAATCTACCTAACAGACTAACTGTCCATGCCACATTTCCTGAGCTTGTCTATGAGGATGTTATGGGAAGCAGTTTAAAAAGTCTGGCTGAAGTCAAGATATGCAGTTCACATTCAGGGCTGCAAGTGCATGTTCCTGGCTCATGTTAAGTTTTTCATTGACACACTCAACTCCTTCTCCTTGAGACTGCTCTCAAGCCACTCTTTGCCCAGCCTATATTTGTGCTTCAGATTGACCAGATACTTTTGCAAGGCCTTGTGCTTGGCCATCTTGAAGTTCATGAGGTTGGCACTAGCCTACCTTTTCAGCCTTTCCAAGTCCCTTTGAATGGCATCCCTTCCCTCCACTATGTTAACCAGGTCACAGAGCTTGCTGTTATCCTCAGGGTGCACTCAATTCCATTCTCCATGTCAGTGAAAAAGATGCTAAACAGCACTGGACTGGCTCAGTACCGAGAAATGCCAGAGGTCTTCATTTGGATTATTGAGCCATTGACTGCAACCCTCTGAGTATTACCATCCAGCCATTTCCTTCTCCAGCAAGTGGTCCACTCCTCAGGACCTTGTTTTTCCAATTTACTGACAAGGATGTCATGTGGGACAGTGTTAAATGCTTTACACATGTCCAGGTAGATGACACTAATTACTCTTCCCTTACCTACTGGTCCTGTAGCTCCATCATAACATTTGTCAGTCATGATTTTCCTTTGTTGTTTATCACAAATCCCTTCTTCTGTATGCCTTAGCAAAACCTTCATGAGGATCTGCTCCATGATTTTGGCAGACACAAAGGTGAAACTAACTTGCCTAAATTTTCTGGGGGTTTTCCCTTTCTCTCTTTTTTGAAAATGTGGGTTCTGTTTCCCATTTTTCAGTGAGCAAGACCTTTACCAGACTGCTATGACCTTTCAAATATGGTGAATAGTGGCTTGGACACTTCATTTGCCCATTCCCTCAGGACCCTCAGGTGTATCTCATCATGTCCCATGGAACTGTGTACCTTCAAATGGTCACAAACAAACCTGTGTACCTTTAGACAGCCAATAACCTGATCTTTGGTTACAATGGGCAGACCTTTCTTTTCACGCTCCCTACCTTTGCATCTGTCTTGGGCAGTGTGGCTACAGTGCTTGCTGGTGAAGATGGAAAGTTCTTACACAAAGTTCTTGCAGAAAATATTTACTTCTTAAGTTGAAATGGACTTTATATAAAGTCTAAGTTATAAAACATAGCTTGAGTCTATAAAGTACTTTGCTGGTGTGAATGTACCTGACTATCTCATGCTAGGACTTAAAGTCCTGCAATGGCAAGAGGCAAACTAATCCAGGACTCAGGTAGCATTGCTATGAGCCAAGAAGTATTTGTCTACAAATGCTCACCCACAGCCTCTGAAGGCTCCTCTCTGTAGAAACTATCAGCTTCATAAATAGGAATAGATTTGCTCGTCAAGAGTGGAGAACATACCTCTTTCTTAGGAAGAAGAAGTAGTTTGGGCCTCCTTAGAAAGAGGAAGAAGTCTCATCTTCAGAGGCCTTGGTCATCATGAGAGGCCTGTATCACACTAGCAACTGCTGGAGGGGTGGAATAGAAAACATGAGTGACACTGGAATCTTCTAGAGTGCTTCACTCACAACTTCATGACAAATTTAATTAAAAAGCCAAATAGTTCCACTCTTTTCAAAGTGCTCCACTCTGCTGAATCTCATACCTACACACAAGGAAGGCCTAGTCGAGGATGTTAGGGTCAGGGTCAACCATGACTGCAGTGACCACAAGATAAGAGACTTCAGGATTCTGAGAGAAGAGAAAGATGCAGAAAGCAAGATCACGACTCTGGCGTTCTGAAGCAGAGTTTATCCTGCCGTGAGATAATATTATGGGTAATGGTCTTGGAAAAAAAGGTCCAGGAAAACTGATTTATTTTTCAAGGTCATCCACCCAAGCTGGAAATCAATTGGAGGACTACATGGATAACCAAGTTGCCTCTGACAAAACTCAGGTATAAAAAAAGAAGTGCACAAGAGGCCCAGGAGGAATTCAGAGATACATTCTGAGCCTGGAATTAGGACAGCCAAAGCCCATTTGAAGTTGAATCTGGTGAAGAAGATGGTGAAGTACAAAAGGCTTTCATGGGAATATCAGAAAAAAAAAAAAAAAAAAAAAAAAAAAAAAAAAAAAAAAAAAGGAAAAATGTGGGTCCATTGGTCAATGGGCAGGGAATCTGGTGACATAGGAGAAGAAAAAAACAATGTACTTAGTACTTTTTTTTTGCTTCAGGTTTTACCGGTAAGACTCGCTTTCAGGAATCCAGGGCCACATACACCAGTGGGAGAGTTCACACAAATTAAGACTTACCTTAGTAGAGAATCACAGAATTAACCAGGTTGGAAAAGACCTCAAGGATCATCAAGTCCAACCTATCACCTAACATCTTCTAATTAACTAAACCACGGCACTAAGTGCCTCATCCAGCCTCCTCTTAAACACCTCCAGGGACAGTGACTCCACCACCTCCCTCAGCCTGTTCCAATGGCTAATCACTTCTTCTGTGAAGAACTTCTTTTTAACATCCGGCCTAAACCTGCCCTGGCACAGCTTAAGGCTGAGTCCTCTTGTTCTGCAGAAGAGACCAACCTGGCTACAACCTCCTTTCAAGTAGTTGTAGAGAACAATAAGGTGTGCCCTGAGACTCCTCTTCTCCAGACTGAACAACCCCAGCTCCCTCACCCACTCCTCACAGGGCTGTGCTCCAGCCCCCTCACCAGCCTTGTTGCCCTTCTCTGGACACATTCAAGCACCTCAACATCTTTGTTAAATTGAGGGTCCCAGAACTGGACACAGTACTCAAGGTGTGGCCTAACCAGTGTCAAGTACAGAGGCAGAATGACCTCCCTGGTCCTGCTGGCCACACTGTTCCTGATACAGGCCAGGATGCCGTTAAACCATAGAATCAGTCAGAGTTGGAAGAGACCACAAGGATCATCTAGTTCCAATCCTTGTGCCATGGGCAGGGATACCATACCCTAGATCAGGCTGGCCAGAGCCTCATCCAGCCTGGCCTTAAACACCTTGAGGGATGTGGCCCCAAACACCTCCATGGGCAACCGATTCCAGGCTTTCTTGCCCACCTGGGCACACTGCCAGCTCACGTTCAGCTTCTGTCAACCAGTACCCCCAGGTCCCTCTCTGCCTGGCTGCTGCCCAGCCACTCTGTCCCCAGCCTGTAGTGCTGCCTGGGGTTGTTGTGGTCAAAGTGCTGACTTGTTAAAACTCATGGTGTTGTCCTGCCGGTCCAGGTCCCTGTGCAGAGCCCTCCTGCCCTTTAACAGATCAACATATGTTCCCAACTTGGTGTAGTCTGAAAAGTTACTGAAGATGGACTCAATCCCCTCATCCAGATCATCAGTGAAGATGTTAAACAAGACTGGGCCCAGCACTGGTCCCTGGGGCACACCACTAGTGACTGGCCAACAATTGGATGTGGCACCATTCACCACCACTCTCTGGGCCTGGCCCTCCAGCCAGTTCTTAACCCAGCACAGAGTGACCCTGTCCAAGCCATGGGCTGCCAGCTTGGCCAGGAGTTTGCTGCAGCAGACAGTGTTAAAGGCCTTGATGAAGTCCAGGTAGACTACATCCACAGTCTTTTCCATGTCCACCACGTGGGTCACCTGGTCATAAAAAGAGATTAAATTGGTCAAGCAGGACCTGCCCCTCCTAAATCTGTGCTATCTGGCTCTGCCCATCTTTTAGGTGCCCTGCGACTGCACTCAGGATGACCTGTTCCATAACCTTGCCTGGCACTGAGGTCAGGCTGACAGGTCTGTAATTTCCTGAGTCCTCCTTCCTACCCTTCTTGTGGATGGGCAGCACACTGGCCAGCTTCCAGACTTCAGGGACCTTTCCAGTGAGCCAGGACTGTTGATAAATGATGGAGAGAAGGCTCAAGTGAGGAAACATTTAAACAGATTGGGCATGGACACTAAAGGGATGCAACTTCAAGTCCTGAGTGAGTTAGCTGATGCCACTGTGATCCTTACATGGGTGCAGTTCTATGTAACCTGACAAACCTGCTCTATGACTCTGTTTAGTATGCAATACTCAAGTGTTTTGGATGCACTCAATTATTGCTCCGATGTAACAGCGAGTGAACATTTTAAAGCATCATTTATTCATCAAAAATTAATTATTTTTAAGAGNAATTTTTCTTTAAAGCATTAATAAATAGTTTTAAAATAATAAAAATATATATTTCTAATTATATATATATTAGTTTCATATTATTCCTGAAATGTCTGATTAAGGATATTCCAAAATCAACTATAGGATTTTTCAATATCCTATCTGGTTTCATGAACAATATCCCACTTTAAAATACAAGCTAATGTATGCAATGCCATGACTGAGAAAAGTCCATTTTCATTCTCTAATTAGAGTTGCATGGCATAATTTCACAGAGTTGGTCTAAGTCAGATGAACATGGAAAGACAGTAAAAAGGAAGAAAAGTAGGTTTTAATAACACTGATTTTGATTTTATATTTCATTGTATCCATCATGTGATATCATTCAGTTTACTTCATAGACAGAAATAATATTTTAAGGTAGTCTTTGAAAAACAAAACAAAACAAAAAACCTCAACAGTTTTCAGGATTTTTTTTCTTATTATTGAAATGGTGTGAAAGAAAAGCTCTTCATTTGCTGTATAGAGGATTACTGTAGACAAGAAATACAGTCATAACTTCATAGTATCTAAATGTTGATACAAAACACTAATTTTCCTCCCCCCCAACCATGATTTCCTTCCACCTCTCCTGAAACTCGCAACACCAGAGGAACTCCATCAAATAAGCTTTCTTAATATTGTCAATTGGGCCTGCCAAGACCCACTAACTTATAATATTGCACATTCGGGCAGTAGTTCTGTATAAGAAATGGCAACAAAAGACCACAGCTGACCTTTGGGGAACACATGCAGGCTAAACACCCCTCTGACCTTCTGGTTCTGTCACATGAGCATGGGGTACAAAGCTCATGCCATCTCAGTATCAACCTAACCCCTGCTATTTTTCTGTGGTCATAAGAGACATTTGCAAAGTACAGCTCAAGGCTGGGTTGCAGTCCTTGTAGCAAGTGTATGGGGCTTGCAGAACTTTGTGGTACTGCATTTGGTGGAGCTATTGAATCACTCTTTAATCTTGTTGAGTGGTCTTTCATTGGATACCTCTCTGCTGAGGATCCCACATGAACACAGCCCCCAAGGCTCTAGTTTAGGTCTAGCAATAATGAATCAACTCAGTGCCAAGCTGCCTGGCAGTGTGTCACTGATGTCACACAATTTTTCAAAGGAAGACTGCTATGGGCTTGTCTGCTTTTTTTGTTTTCCCGGCTCACAGTCTATAACAGTAGGCTCTGCTCAGAACAATTTTCACAGCGGCAATAGTTGTTGTTAACACCTTCTGAATACTTAATAGCTTATCAAAGAGTTACTGAAATAATTGTTTATTTTTCCTCAAAGCATCTTTCCAAGGCAGGTAATATATTTATTTGACAACAAAATGGTACGAAAATCATGGATGCTTGTCTTGGAAAATATCATGAAGTTACCTTCTCACTGTTACCATTTTGTACTTGAAAATAGCCTACTCTGTTAATCTGTTATAAAAACAATGCACATTATTTCTTAAGTCAAATGTAAGAAAAAAATATGTATAACAGAAATGTGATTTTAGTAATCCTTAGTATAGTGAAAGCAAGACCTTAAGACCTTTTTGCCCAGGTAAGAGAGAAAGGAAAAAACAAACAAACAAAAAGCAAACCCAAAAACCAAACACGTTGCCTGTGCCCAAAGCAGTCCAGATGGAATCCCAGTAGGCAGCACACAAGTGTAAATGAAAAGAGTTTTATTTACATCAGGCAATGTATGCTTCACATTTCTGCTATGTTTTTTTGCTTTCCCAGCTATGACATGCTAATATTCAATTACTCAGTCTTCAGGGATTTTTTAATTTCCAGTGTGCCTTGTCATAAAAAGCTTCTATATTTTCCTTGTAATAGAAATACATTTACTTTATAACAAGACTGGTTTCAAACCACAACGCTTTTGTTTCCCTGTATGCCTCAATATCATTGAAAAATTGTATATTATGCCAAACGGAATACCTCAGGTAGCAAACCATCTTATCTTGTTACATTCTCTAAAGTAATTTATGTAAGCTGTGCTTTAGCAACTTTCTGGAGCTCAAAATATAAATCTAGGTTGTCATGGATACACGCATGAGAAGGCTTTCTTTATAAATATGTTATGAGTCTGAGAATTTATTTTTAGTACATAAAAGTAGATTTTTCCAAAAAAAGATACAGTATATAACTAGGGTCACTATGAGGTACTCTGATTGCACTTAAATCCAATTTATATTTCTTCCTGTCATCATCTCAGAATATTTTTAAACACTGAGGTTTGTGTGGATGCCAAAATGTCTAAGGAGAGCCATCGGCTTTTCTTTCAGCTGTTTGACCATCCTTTGTACCAAGTATGCTTGAAGTGTAATTTATATAGGGCTTAACACTGGTTAGAAAGTTAGGCTTTTTTACCTTGCACAGGATTCAGCAGTGCTTTCAGGTCTGAATGTATTCCAGCTGGAATTTTTCTCTTCCAGTAGTTAAACCGTAATTATAACATGTAGCTGGATAAGCTAAATAATTAATGGAATTTTCAAGTCAGTTGATAGCTTCTGGTATTTTGTGTTATATTTTTCTCCCCCTTTCTCTGCTATATCAGTACTGCAAAAGCAATGCCCTAAAATGTGGTTTTCTACTACTGGTGATTATATTTAAAAAAATAAATAAATTGAAAAATAAGCCTCTGATAAAAACTGATACTCCTGTGATTTTAAAAAATAGGCAAAAAGATAGCTGATAATAATTCTCAGTAAGAAAATAAAACTATACAAAAC
>VWZI01021739.1:32338-44592 GCA_013396835.1 Psilopogon haemacephalus
TATCAACCATCAGTCTTCAGGGAGAGTTTTGGATGGGCACAATCAATTTCTTTGCACAGTAGAAATATTGTTACTTTGAATAGTAATAAACCGAGTGCTTTTAAATGGTCACACTAGAAATGTTTTGAACAATTAATGTGGGGGGACAATCAGCAGCACAGTACTTTTTAAGACACTGAACTTCAAGCATACGTTTATGGCAATAAAAATGAGCAAAATTTAATGTTTATGTGCACTTTCCTGGAATAATGTGATTTTGATCTTTGTAACACAAATTTGAGGAGAAGCGGGAAATAAAGGTTTTCAGAAATATCCTAGTGGGAAATTAAATATGACAAGGTTATTTTATCTTGATCTATGTGATTATTTAAGGATAATTTAAAGATCTGATCTATCAAGCCTGTGCAGTTTCTTATTAATGGTAACTCTGGGAGCTTTAGCTTATTCAAGATGGGTGTAGTAAATTATTCAGAGGATTGCTATCTCTTAGAAGCTGCTGACTGCTATTGCTAATATCCAAGGATGAGAGTTTTTTCTTTTGGTTACTTTTAAGTAGTGCTAATTTCCAGCTGTATTTGATGTTAAAAAATTCTCAAGCATTGCTAAAAAGTCCCATGATGAAATGGATGTCTGTAGAGGTAGAACAAATGAGAAGAACTACCTGCTCATCCAATATTTCAGCCTGCCAGGGACAATAGGAAGTCTTCAAATAAGTACTGAAACTGAGCGAATCTTTGTCATCAAATTATCTGACAAATTTAGCATCTTGGTGCCAGAAATGTGTTACAACGAATAGTTTCAATTTTAATTAGGACTTGCCTGAAGTTCAACTGAATGGAGACATTTTCACTGGTTCTAAGGGGAGTGACTCTTAATTGCCAGATAGCAAACCTTAAAGCTGGAAGAAGAAGCACTGCAGTAGTCACAGAAGCACAGAATATTAGGGGTTGGAAGAAACCTCTGGGGACCATGGAGTCCAGCCCCTCTACAAAAGCAGGTTCAACTACAGCAGGTTGGACAGGATCCTTTACAAATGAGTTTTTAGTATCTCCAGGGAAGAACATTCCACAATCTCAATGGGCAGCCTGTTTCAGTGCCCTTTCTCCTCATATTCACATGGAAACTCCTGTGTTCCAGTTTGTGCTTGTTCTCTCTCTTCCCATCACAGGGCACCACTGAGAAGAGTCTGGTCCCATCCTCTTGGCATCTGTCCCACATTAATAAGATGCAGCCCAAGCCTTCTCTATTTCACGCTAAGTAGAATCATAGAATTGGTCAGGGTTGAAAGGAACCACAAAGATCGTTTAGTTCCAACACCCTTGCCATAGGCAGGGACACCTCACACTAGATCAGGCTGGCCAGAGCTTCATCCAGCCTGGCCTTAAACACCACCAGGGATGAAGCTTCCACCACCTCCCTGGGCAACCCCTTCCAGGGTCTCACCACTCTTGTGGTGAAGAACTCCCTGACATCCAGTCTGAACATACCCATTTCTAGCTCTGTTCCATTTCCCCCAGTCCTATCACTCACTACCTGATAACTTAGAAAGTCCTTCCCCAGCTTTCTTGTAGGCCCCTTCAGATACTGGAAGGCCACAATAAGGTCACCCTAGAGTCTTTTCTCCAGACTGAACAGCCCCAAGGGAGGTCTTCAGTGGGGCAAAAATCTGTGCTACATGAACCCTTAGCTTACATCTCTCTCTGCCTTTCCACTCTTAGAGATGTTCCAGTCCCCTAATCGTCTTTGTAGTCCTCTATTAGACTGCATCCAGTAGTTCCCTGCCTCTCTTGAACTGTAGATCCCAGAACTGGACAAAATACTCCACATGTGGCCTCACTAGGGCAGAGCAGAGAGAGTAAACAACCTCCATTTGTCCTAAGGTATCCTGAGATACCTTTGCCCATGTTGTTTACAGGAGCATATTACTGGCTCATGGTTAGCTTGTTTTGTTAAACACTAGGACTCCCAGGTCTTTCTCCACACAACTGCTTTCCAGCAGGTCAGTCTGTACTGGGTCGTGGAGTTATTCCTCTCTAAGTGCAGGACTCTCCACATGCACTTGCTGAACTTTCCTTAAGTTCCTCTACCCTCAACCTTCTAGCTCTGTCCAGGTCTTGCTAAATGGCAGCAAGACCTTCTGGTGTCAGCCATGTCTCCCAGTGGAGAGTCTTTCCAGTAAATTTTCTGTGAATACACTCTAGCAGATTAATGAAGATGTTGAACAGGGCTAGACCCAGTACTGATACCTGGGGACCACTGTTAGCTACAGGCCTCTGGTTAGACGCTGTGCCACTGTTCACAACCATCTAAGCTCTGTCATTCATCCAGATCTCAATCTACCTTACTGTCCACTCATGTCACCCATACTTCCTAAGCTTACCCATAAAGGTGTTCTGGGAGACAGTGCTAAAGTTGACATAGACAGCATCCACTGCTCTCCCTTCATCTCTTCAGCTAGTCATACTATCATAGAAGGCTATCAGATTAGTCAAGCATGATTTCCCCTTATGAATCCATGTCAGCTGCTCCCAATAACGTTCTTTTCCTCTGCACTTTTTTTCTCCACACCTCCAGAATGAGCTGTTCCATCAGTTTTCCAGGGACGGAGGTGAGGCTGACTGACCTGTAATTTCCTAGATGCTCCTTGTCTTTTTGAAGATGTGAGTGACACTTGTTTTTTTCCAGTTCTTGAGCACCTCACATGTTACCCATGATGTTTCAAAAATGATGGAGTGCTTTAGTAATAGCTCTGTCTGCCACCTCAGCACTCATGGATACCTTCCATTTGGGCCAGTGAATGTGTGAGTATCTACCTTGCCTAAATGATCTCTAACCTCATTCTTCTCAAATAAGGGAGAATCTTTCTTTCTCCAGACTCTCTCTGGAGTTCCACCATGAACTGAGGTGTCTGTGGGCTGGCCTTAGAGGTAAAGACTGAAGCAAAGAGAGTGTTTAATAACACCATCTTTTCTGCATTCTCTGTCATCAGGACACCATGCTATTTTGGACCATACAATTCCTGTCATGAACATTACCCAAAGTCCTTCACTTTAAAGCCTGCCTCACCAAGTCTCCAAGCTGGTGAAACATAGGTTTGATGGGTGGACCACCAGAGGGATAAAAAACTGGCTTGATGGCCGCAACCAAAGAGTGGCTGTAAAAGGTTCCATGTCCAAGTGGAGGCCAGCAACAAGCAGAGTCCCTCAGGGATCAGTCCTGGTACCGGTCTTGTTCAGCGTCTTTGTGGGCGACATGGACAGAGGCATTGAGGTGATTGGGTCCAATCAGCATGGCTTCACCAGGGGCAGATCCTGCCTGACAAAGCTGGTGGCCTTCTATGAACAGGTCACATTAATAGATGAGGGGTGAGCAATTGATGTAATTTATCTGGACCGGAGCAAAGCCTTTGACAATGTCCTGCACCACATCCTGGTCTCCAAGCTGGTGAAACATGGGTTTGATGGGTGGACCACAAGATAGATAAAGAACTGGCTTGATGGCTGCACCCAAAAAGTGGCTGTCAATGGCTCCATGTCCAAGTGGAGACCAGTGACAAGCGGAGACCCTTAGGGATCAGTCCTGGGACCAGTCTTGTTCAACAGTCTTGGTGGCTGACACGGACAGAGGCATTGAGTGCACCCTCAGCAAGTTTGCTGACGACACCAAGCAGACGTGCTGTATAGCAGACATGCTGGAGGGCAGGGATGGCATCCAGAGGGACCAGGACAGGCAGGAGAGGTGGACACAAGCCAACCTCATGAGGTTCAACAAGACCAAGTGCAAGGTCCTGCATCTGGGTCGAGGCAATCCCAAGCACAAATATAGGTTGGGCAGTAACTGGCTGGAGAGCAGCCCTGCGGAGAGAGACTTGGGGGTGCTGGTGAACAGGAAGCTCAACATGAGCCAACAGTGTGCACTAGCAGCCCAGAGAGCCGACCAGATTCTGGGCTGCATCAGGAGAAGTGTGGCCAGCAGGTCAAGGGAGGTGATTCTCCCCCTCTACTCCACTCTGGTGAGACCACAGCTGGAGTACTGCATCCAGTTCTGCAGCCCCTATTACGAGAGGGATGTGGACATGCTGGAGCATGTCCAGAGAAGGGCCACAAGGATGATCAGAGGGGTGGAGCACTTCTGCTATGAGGACAGACTGAAAGAGTTGGGGGTGTTCCAGTATCTGAAAGGGGCCTACAAGAAGGCTGGACGTGGGGGGATTTAGACTGGATATGAGGCAGAAGTTCTTCACAGTGAGAGTGGTGAGACCCTGGAATGGGTTGCCCAGGGAGGTGATTGGGGTCCCATCCCTGGAGGTGTTTAAGGCCAGGATGGATGAGGCTCTCTCCAGCCTGCTCTAGGGTAAGGTGTCCCTGCCCATAGCAGGGGTGTTGGAACTAGATGATCCTTGTGGTCCCTTCTAACCCTGTCTGATTCTATGATTCTGAGTTGGCCAGCCTGCTGTGAAATGCTCCCTTGCCTCTTAAAGATAGTATTCCATCCCTTCCTAAAAGGTTGTGGTCATGAAAAAATGTCTTGTAAAATCCAAAACCCTCGTGATGACATCAGTCACTCAATCAGGAGCAGATATGCATTATTTGTCTATTTCTAGCTTCCCCCGCTAGCTGGTAAAATGAAGGAAAAGATAAATTTGAACACCAGTACTTTTAACTTGCACCCCCAAGGCTTTATAGCCTTCATTAATTCTGCTCAGGTTCTTGCTTGGAGCATCATTATTGCCCACATGAAAGCATAACAGTGAATAGTAGTCAGAGATGTTGACAAGCTGTGCTACCTTCTTGGCCACATCTTGGATCTCAGGTGCTAAAAGACAGCATACCTCTCGTGACTCCTTGTCAGCTCAGCAGATGGGTATCTCAGTGCCTTTTAAAAGAAAGTCACCCACTGCAAGCACGCATTGCTTCTTTTTACAGTAGACCTTGTATGCCTATAGGTGTCAATAGGTATTAAAAGATTCATATCCAGATTTGCTGGCGATGCTCAAGAGTGGAGGCTGAGGCAGAGTCCCACTTTTGTGCATCACCAGGGTACCTTGTTTTCTGTAAGGTCTACTACAAAAATATGGTTATGAAACCATCTATGGCTGTCTCAGCTACTCTAATGATGTATATAGCCTTATGGGTGTTTCTTGCAACTTAGCCACCTCATGTAAGAGATCCACAACTAGTGCACACCTTTTCCAGATACTAACTTTCACCAGGAGAAGAGACTGGGCACTTGCTGCAACCTACCACCTGTACTGAGGTCTTCTTTACCAGTTCCGTCTTGTTGAATACATTAGGCTTCTCAGGGTCTTTTTCTGTAGGCACTAGTTTTAGCTCTTGGATGAATGTCCACCATATTAGCAGTAAGCTGTGCATGCAGAAGCAGGGTGCAGAGCCCTCCACAGACACCCTCTCATGTGAACGGCCATGCCACACTATGAGTAAAACTAGAATTAACACCCTCAGACTTAATGCCTCAGTTTTGTGTGATTGATTTTTCAGAAACCACTTGAAGCAACATTCTCTAGCAAAAGTACCATACAACTGTGACAATCCATTATCTTGTTTCTGAAATTGGAGAACTTGGAATCACTAAGATGAGTGTCTTAGTAGTGTGCCTGTAGCTACACAGCTCCAGTAAAATTTTAGCCCTTTCTAGACTTTCTGTTCTGTGCTTCCATGATGCAGAAGGCTATGACTCTGAATTTCAGATTTGCAGTCTTCTTCTGGTGCTCAAAATAGTTGTCATTAAAACACTTTCTTCCTGTTGTGGGGGCTTTGAACTTTTCACTGGAAGGCCACAGGCAGCCTAAAAAAACCCAGGATTCAGTAAGGAAGTTGTAGACAGTAAAAAGGTCAGACTTCTCAAGGCTGAACAAGCCAACTGCAACTGATTCACCCAAGTCTTGTCTTCAAGGATTTTCATCAACTTGGGACAAACTCAAATAGTCTGATGGCTTCCTTATATTAAGGCATCCAAAACTGCACATCATTCTAGAGATAGGACTTCACCAGTGCAGTGTAGTGTGAGACAGTCACCTGTCTTGACTGGCTAGCTATGCTGTGCTTGATGCACCACAGGATATGATTGATCCTTCGGGTGCAAACACTTTTGGCTCGTGTTCCTATCAACCCAGATCCCCAGACCTGTTTATGTCAGGCTGCTCTCTAACTTCTCATTCTCCAGTTTCTGTGTATAACCAGGATTACCCTGTCTCAGGTGGCAAACTGTACACTTCCTTGTATTCATACGGTTTCATACAGTTGGTTATTGCCTTGCTCTCTAGTCTATCCAGATCTGTCTGTAAGACCTCTCTACCCTCGAGGGATTCCAGTTTAGTATCATCAGTAAACTTACTTAGCTGATATTTAACTTTTACATCCAAATAATTTATAAAAATACTGAAACTTTACTTGTCTTCTGTAATGGGTTAGCACAGAATTGAGGGAAAGTGACCTAAAAAAAATCTTCCATGTTGAGATAAAAAGCTTTAATGAGAGGAAAAAAAAAAAAAAAAAAGAGATAATACAATGCACAATTACCTTGGCCTATTTGCAAAAAAAAGCACAAAACACAGAAGGGAACATCAGAAGCCAATGAGCTAAACCCCTCTCCACCCTTCACCTTTCCACTGCCATCCCAGCAGAAGGGAACAACATCCCAAACAGGAAGCTTCTCATGTTGCAATTTGAACTACAAGCCCCATGATACTTTGCTCCAACCAGCATTTCAGTTTGAAGGTGGCATGACAGATCATGGTTTTGAATGTCATCAGATTTGACTCAATTCATTACAATTTCCCACTTGCTAATTCACTCCCAATACTAGAAACAGTGATGGAAACCAGTTCACAATGGACAGGAAGGTTGAACATGAGGCAGCAGTATGTTCTTTCAGCAAAAAGGGCCAGCTGCATCCTGCACTGCATTAGGACTGTAGCCAGAAGGGGTCAAGGGAAGTAATGCCTTACTTTTATTTGGGAGACCACAAATGGAAGGCCATGTCCATTTCTGGGCACCCCAGAACAATAAGCATATGGACATGCTGGAGTGAGTGTGGTAGAGACTGCTGAACTGGTCAGGGAGTTTTGTACATGACATGCGAGAGAGAGCTGGGTTTATTCAGCTATCACAAATGAATGTGAATGGAGAAATCATCTTGAAAGATGAACTAGTGATTATACCTCTAAGCAAAGTATCAGCTCACAGTAAGTTACTCTGGAGGATCCTTTCTGAAGTTCTTTAGTGTGAACACCTGCATTTCTTTCAAAAGCTAGATCTAGTCAGATAATTCCACTTCAAAAGCATGAAAGATAAATCACTTGTTAAGGTTATGCAGCTATATCTGACAGCTGACATATGAGTTGTTCACCAGTTACTCAAACTTCTGATACTGATGATGCCTTGAGGTCTGCTGTTTAACCCCTTTGCCACATGCCAAAGGATTTTTTGAGGATTGAAAGGTTTTCATTAGAGCAAATTCAATCAGATCATGAGGTTTCCAAGTGGCTCTGAATTCTTTAAGAGTTATTAGAAATGGATCTCGTTTTACATTTTTTTAATATTTTCTGAACAGGAAATTGGAATGAAGACTCATTGCACTGAACTAGAAGAATAGTTTCCTCCTCCATATTTGAATGAAAACAGAGAAATAATTAATTTTCTTAGTAAAAATACATGGTCTGTTGTATGACAAAATGCAGCAGTTCTGGTGCAATTCAAGTAAAAAAACAGCAGTTCTTGGATTCTTAAGTGACTGTTTCAATCATCAGTGTGTTTAAACATGATGTGTTCTATCAATAGTTAATACTCCTAGTATACATGTGTAAGAAAGATTGAATACACCTCTCAGTATTTTACAAACCCATAGTTGGATTTGTTCTCAGGAAAACTACTGGGGCCCCAGAACAGTATTTTGTAAGTTTGTGATGCTTTCATGTTGTGTGAGCAAACAAATTTAAACTTGACTAATTGACCAAAACATCTCCACAGAAAAATCAAAGGAAGAAAGAAGGCAGCATTCACTAGGTGATTCTATGAGTTGTGAGCCAGTGAACTGAATGAACACTTAAGTATATATGGACTGTTTAACTTTTTTTTAAAGTATATATGGACTGATATTTTTTTTAACATTCAGCTCATTTCACTAAGTACCCACAGTTATGTCTTGAACTAATTTGCTGGTTTGCACATTGCCTATGTAATTTGACATTGGTTTATACTTTTGAGCTTTGAATGACCTGTATTTCACTGGCAAGAAAATGTGCCTAATTATCTGCATATTCCAGCCCAGACCTGATGTTTTTTTGTGAAGGAATACATGGTTTTTGTTTTTCAGTTTTGTGACCTATCTCCAGGGCCATGCCTCATGAAGATGTAAATAAAACATTTATGAGGTATGAATCTCTAGCTAAGAAAATGAAGAGTTTTTGATATAGCTACTTTGCAAATCTTATTTTAAATGTGACAATTAGGTACATACTTAAGAACCCTTAATTAAATTAAAATTGTTACATAATAAAAATTGTCTGCCACAGTTGCACAATGATCCATGTAACTGACCTCAATAAAGTAAGATACCATGTTTTCTGGGCATAAGCAAACAAATACAAAGCAGTCGAAACAAAATAAGCTTAACCTGGACTTCATTTTTTTCCTAATCCTGTAACTGAAAGCAACTGCTGCTCATGGCTTGAATGGGTGGATGCTTTGCTAGATACAAGTCTGTCTGCATGGCCAGGCCCAAAGAGTGGTGGTTGAACTGAGTTAAATTCTGTTGGCAGAATTTAAATTCTATTCTGGTGGAACACACAAGTGATGTTCCCTAGGGATCAGTGGTGAGGCCAGTTCTGTTTAATATCTTTATCAGTGATCTTGATGAGACTGTCAGTTGTACCTTCAATAGGTCTGTGGACCAAATCAAGTTCAGCAGCCTCTTTATAAGGGTGGGAGGGTTTACAGAGAGACCTGGACAGGCTGAATTGTTGAGCTAAGGCTACTTGTGTGAAATTAAAAAAAAACAAAAAAACCCACGTGCTGGGTCCTGCACTTGGGTCACGAAAACACCATGTGATGCTACAGGCTTAGGAGAAAAATCACTGGAAAGCTGCTCAGCAGAAAACAGCATGGGGATGTTGGTTCACAGCAAGCTGAGTACGAGCGAGCAATTTGCCAAGGTTGTCAGGAAGGCCAACAGGATCCTGACTTGTATTAGAAATAGTGTGACCAGCAGGATGAGGGAAGTGATTGTTGCCCAGTACTCAGCAGTGGAGAGGCCACAGCCTAATTACTATGTTCAGTTTTGGACTGCTTACTACAAGGAGGACACTGAGATGCTGGAGCATTGTGGCAGCTTTGGAGTTTCCTGCCTTCCCATGAATTCACCAGACTAACTCAGCCATCTGTAAGTTAAGTAATGAAGCTATATATTACAGTGTGACACAATTTACAAGCATACATGCACAATATATTCAGTTATTTACAATTATATACAAACCATTGTAGTGTGCAGTCTTTCCTGAAGCTGGTGCATAGTAGGGTATGTGGTAGATCTACTCAATACTTTTCTCTTTGGCCCAGTTTTTCTCAAGATTGTTCTTGAAATGAGTGACTGTCTGATTCAATTCTCTCTGGAGTTCCATGTCTCCATATGATTTATCTTTCCAAACAAAGAGTGGTGTTATGTACAGTAGCATGTGGAACTGGATAGGTTTTCAGCCATCCAGTGCTTGCCTCTGCCATCGTTAGCACATACTGCTTGCCAGAATGAGAACGAGGTAAAGTGATGTAATCAGTCTGCCAAGCTTCACCATACTTGTACTTTGACCATCTTTCCCCATACCATGAGGGCTTGATTCGCTTAGCCTGCTTAATAGCAGCACAGATGTCACAATCATGTATGACTTGAGTGATAGTGACTGTGGATAAGTCAACTGACCTATCACATGCTCATCAGTAGGTTGCATCTCTGCCTTGATGTCCAGATGAAGCATGGGCCCACCGAGCTAAGAACAGTTCACCTCGGTGTTTCCAACCAAGGTCAAGATCACAGTATCAACTTGAGAAATTTTAGCAGCTTGATCTGGCTGATGGTTGTGTTGCTGTTCCTCAGTGGCTTTCCTCTTAAGCATGTGTGTGTCTCTGTGGCACTCTTTTGCTGGAATTCTCTCCAGTCGTGCATCAATGTCCTGCCATAGATCAGCACACCAAATAGGCTTTCCTTTGCCAACAGTTCCTTTTCCAGTCTTTTAGCCAACCCCATAGAGCATTGGCCACCGTCCATGAGTTGGTGTAGAGGTAAAGGATAGACCAACTTTCACGTTCAGCCACATTGAGAGGAAGTTGGACTGCTTTTACCTCAGCAAACTGACTGGATTCACCTTCTCGTCTTTCACTTCAGTAACTCTCTTGGTAGGACTCCAGACTGATGATTTCTTTCTTTACTTGTTCCCAAAAAGATGACAGGAACCATCTGGGAATAAAGCATAGTTCTTTTCCTGATGAGAGAGATCATCGTAAGGAGGAAATTGCTCAGCATGAATTACTCTCTCCTCTGGAGGCTTTGTACAGTCTGTGCCTTCCGGCCAGTTGGTGATCACTTCTACCAGACCAAGTCGATCAAGATTACCCATGCGTGCTCGTTGGGTTATCAAAGCCATCCATTTAAACCAGATTCCATCTGTGGCATGATGCAGTGATGAACCTTTGTCTTTGACCATCCAGTTTAGAACTGGCAATCTAGGAGCTAAAAGCAATTGTGACTCAGTTCCAGTCACTTCAGAAGCTACTTTCACTCCTTCATAGGCTGCTAGTATTTCTCTTTCTGTTTGGGTGTAATTTGCCTCTGAACCTCTGTAGCCACATCCCTAGAAACTAAGTGGATGACCACTTGTCTGATTTGGAGCTCTCTGCTAAAGACTCCAAGTTGGACCATTGTCCCACGCAGCCACACGCAGAAGGTTTTTAATGTCTAGTCCAGTTTGAACAGGTCCCAAGCCCACTGCATGGACTACTTCTTGCTTTATCTGATCAAAAGCTACCTGTTGTTCAGGTCCCCACTTGAAATGGTTTCTTTTACGAGGTTTGACAAAGGTTTGACAATTTGACTGAATCCGGGAATGTGTAGTCTCCAAAATCCCACTGCACCCAAGAAAGATAGAGTGTCCTTTTTGTTTGTGGGAACTGCCATGGTGGAGACTTTGTTTATCACATCCTGTGGGATGTGATGGCGACCATCCTGCCACTGCACTCCCAGAAACGGAATTTCTCTGGAAGGTCCTTTGACCTTGTCTCTCTGTATGGCAAAACTTATTTGCAACATAATGTCAACTATTTTGTTACCTTTCTCGAAAGCTTCCTCAGCAGTTTGGCCCCACACGATGTAATTGATGAATTGTATGTGTTTTGGAGCTTTACCTTTCTCCAGCGTGTTGTGGATCACTGAGTGAGAGATCCTTGAACTGTGTTTCCACCCCTGAGGTAAACAATTGAACATATACTGGATTCCTCTCCAGGTGAAAGCAAAATGAGGCCTGTATTCCTCTGCTATGTGAATAGAGAAGAAAGCATTAGCAATGTCTATGGTAGCATACCATTTGGCTTCCTTCAGTTCCATCTGGTACTGGAGTTCCAGCATGTCCAGTACTGCTGTGCTCATGGGTGGAGTCACCTTGTTGAGGGCACGAAAGTCTACTGTGAGATTCTAGTCTCCATCAGGTTTGTCCATGGACCCAACTGTACTGTTGAAAGGTGAATTACCTTTTTCAATGACATCTTGACTTTCCAGTTGACGTATCAGCTGATGAATGGGCAATAAAGAGTCATGGTTAGTTCTGTGTTGCTTATGAGGCACAGTTTCAGTATCAGTTGGCAGTTTAAGATCTTCAATGTTATGATGTCCCACAACTGCAGATTCATCTGTAAGTTCACGTCTGATAGACAACTTCAAGTTACAATCCTCAATTTCTACAGATGCTATTCTAAAAGCTGATTTATGAACTTTGGGATCTTTGAAACAACCTTGTGTAGTGGGTTTGCAGTGACCTGCCCCCCCACCTTTTGAAACCCCAGCTAAAACTCAGAAAAACACACTGGAAGTTAATAAATGAAGCTTTATATTTACAGCAATGCAAATATACAAGCAAATATTTACAAGATATAACAGATATTTACAGAAATACACAGTAAAAAGGGAATACAGACACCACACCCCTCCTGGAGACCAAAATCCCCAAGAGAGGGTATCCAAATCCCCCTACC
>VWZI01021740.1:38109-54995 GCA_013396835.1 Psilopogon haemacephalus
GATGAGCTGGACTATGGGGGGTATGGAGATAAGCTGGACCTTGGAGATGAGCTGGACTATGGGGGGTATGGAGATAAGCTGGACCTTGGAGATGAGCTGTACTATGGGGGGCATGGAGATGAGCTGGGGCATGGAGATGAGCTGTACTATGGGGGGCATGGAGATGAGCTGAACCATGGGGGGCATGGAGATGAGCTGAACCATGGGGGGCATGGAGATGAGCTGGACCATGAGGGCCATGCGGATGAGNCGGAGCTGGACTAGGTGGGCCATGGGGATGAGCTGGACCATGGGGGGCATGGGGATGAGCTGTGAGCTGTGCCATCTCCCAGCTGCTCTTGGACCTGCTGAGGTTTGAGCCTGTATGTGCCTGAGAGCTGCTGGGGTTCCCAGGAGCCCTCCAGGAAGCTGTTGTGGATGGTTTCTGTCTGAGACCTCTGCCTGGAGCTGGAAGGGGACAGGGCTTGACCCATAGGCTGTGTGTCCCTGAGAAGATGCAAATCTCTTGAGCCCAGCCTGGCACTGGATCCCTGTTTCTGGAGCTCTCTGGGGCTGACCTTCACCTACAGGTGACTGTGGCAGGGTAAAGCCCAGCCACAGCCAGTGCCTCTGCCAGGCTGGGGACTGCTGCAGGTGGGCCCAGCTTGGGAAGAAAACCTTCCTGCAGCCAGGGTGTCCCCTGGGCCAGTGCAGCTGCTTGGTGCTACAGAGCAGGGGTGGGCTGAGGTGTGGGCTGAGGTGTGGGCTGGCAGCTGGGCACTGGGCATCTCCCTGGCTGGGGCTGGCAGCTGGGCACTGGGCATCTCCCTGGCTGGGGCTGGCTGTGGGCTGGCAGCTGGGCACTGGGCATCTCCCTGGCTGGGGCTGGCTGTGCGCTGGCAGCTGGGCACTGGGCATCTCCCTGGCTGGGGCTGGCAGCTGGGCACTGGGCATCTCCCTGGCTGGGGCTGGCTGTGGGCTGGCAGCTGGGCACTGGGCATCTCCCTGGCTGGGGCTGGCTGTGCGCTGGCAGCTGGGCACTGGGCATCTCCCTGGCTGGGGCTGGCAGCTGGGCACTGGGCATCTCCCTGGCTGGGGCTGGCTGTGGGCTGGCAGCTGGGCACTGGGCATCTCCCTGGCTGGGGCTGGCTGTGCGCTGGCAGCTGGGCACTGGGCATCTCCCTGGCTGGGGCTGGCAGCTGGGCACTGGGCATCTCCCTGGCTGGGGCTGGCTGTGGGCTGGCAGCTGGGCACTGGGCATCTCCCTGGCTGGGGCTGGCTGTGCGCTGGCAGCTGGGCACTGGGCATCTCCCTGGCTGGGGCTGGCAGCTGGGCACTGGGCATCTCCCTGGCTGGGGCTGGCTGTGGGCTGGCAGCTGGGCACTGGGCATCTCCCTGGCTGGGGCTGGCTGTGCGCTGGCAGCTGGGCACTGGGCATCTCCCTGGCTGGGGCTGGCTGTGCCAGCACATCACTGAAGGGCCTGAAGGAGCCTGGCAGGGTCAAGAGCCCTGTCCCGGTGGGCTGTAGGTGAGCCACATCTTCTGGGCAGCACCGAGGAGGCCCCTAGGAGCCTGCCAGCAGCCCCACTGGCAGCCTGCAGAGCCACCTGATTGTGCTTTCTGCCCCCAAGGGATTAAAAGGATCCTGCCCCACCAGATGACGACAGCAGGGCCGGTGCTGGGGGAGGAGAGGCGCTCGGATGAGTTCTTTGACTCCCTGGACCACGTCATCGACATCCACGGACACATCATCGGCATGGGGCTGTCCCCTGACCACAGGTGAGCCTGCTGAGGGGCTCTGGGGTGAGATGGGGCTGGGGGATGGAGCAGGCTGAGGCTCTCTGCTGCCTCACATCCTGCTTGTGTTCCAGTGCTGAGCTCTGCTGCGCTGCTGAGCCCAGCTCAGGGCAGGCTCTGTAAGAATGGGTCCTGATCCTGAGGCAGATCAGTCAGAGAATGGTTTGCAGTGGAAGGGACCTTAAAGATCATCCAGTTCAAGCCCCTGCAGGGGCAGGGACACCTCCCACTAGGGCCCCATCCAGCCTGGCTTTGCACACTCCCAGGGATATTGTATCTACAACCTCCCTGGGCAGGCTGTGCCAGTGGCTGCTCACCCTCAGTGGAAACAATTCCATCTCCACGTCTGAGCTAAGTCTTCCCTTTCCCAGTTGGAAAATCTTTGCACCTTGTCCTGTCACTACACTGCCTGGTAAGTAGTCCCTACCCATCTGTCCTGTAGTCCTCTTTAGGCACTGCAAGGCCACCAGAAGGTCTCCTTGGAGCCTTCTCCTCTCCAGGCTGCATACCCCCAACTCCCAGCCTGGCTCCCAGCAGAGCCCTTCCAGCCCTGCCAGCACTGCTGTGGCCTCCTCTGGCCCTGCTCCAGCAGGTCCCTGTCTGTGCTGAGGACTCCAGAGCTGCCCCAGCACTGCAGGGGAGGTCTCAGCATAGTGAAGCAGAGGGGCAGATCCCCCCTAAACCTGCTGCCTGCAGTGTACCACCAGGCTTAAAGCTGCCTTAGATGGGCCTAAAGAGGCCTTGCCTAGCCCCGGCGGCCACCTCCCCCAGCTTGGTGTCCTTCTTGTTTCTGAACATGGCGAGGAGCTCCTGGCAGAGCTCCTGGCAGGGTTGAGGCTGCACTGCAGGCACTGCTCTGGTGCTGCTCTGGCCCGCAGTGAGCTGTGCCCTGGCCCGCAGTGAGTTGTGCCCTGGCGCTGCCCTGGCCCACAGTGAGCTGTGCCCTGGCGCTGCCCTGGCCTGCAGTGAGCTGTGCCCTGGCGCTGCCCTGGCCCGCAGTGAGCTCTGCTCTGGTGCTGCTCTGGCCCGCAGTGAGCTGTGCCCTGGCGCGTAGTGAGCTGTGCCCTGGTGCTGCTCTGGCCCGCAGTGAGTTGTGCCCTGGCGCTGCCCTGGCCCGCAGTGAGCTGTGCCCTGGCGCTGCCCTGGCCTGCAGTGAGCTGTGCTCTGGCCTACAGTGAGCTGTGCCCTGGCGCTGCCCTGGCCTGCAGTGAGCTGTGCTCTGGCCCGCAGTGAGCTGTGCCCTGGCCGCAGTGAGCTGTGCCCTGGCGCTGCCCTGGCCCGCAGTGAGCTGTGCCCTGGCCCGCAGTGAGCTGTGCCCTGGCGCTGCCCTGGCCCGCAGTGAGCTGTGCCCTGGCCCGCAGTGAGCTGTGCCCTGGCCCACACAGGTACCTGTATGTGAACAGCCGAGCCTGGCCCCGGGACTGTGTCATCTCGGACCCCATGCAGCCGCCGCCCATCGCCGAGGAGATCGACCTGCACGTCTTCGACCTGAAGACCATGAAGGAGGTGAAGAGAGCCCTGCGGGCACACCGTGCCTACACCCCCAACGAGGAGTGCTTCTTCATCTTCCTGGATGTCAGCAGGGACTTCGTGGCCAGGTGTGGGGCCGGGGGTGGGCTCAGTGCTGCCAGCTCCTGTGTTGGCAGTGAGCCGGGGGGGTGCTGCCTGCGCCGCTCCTGCCCTGAGGGCACCGAGCAAAGGGAGACTTTAGGCTGTAGCAGGGTTGGCAGCAAGGGGCAGACCTCCCCGGGGGCTGCAGGGGCTTTGGGGCTCTGGATCCCCGAGGGAGTTGACCTGCTCAGAGCCACTGAACCTCTGTGTGGTGCTCATCCAGTCCTGCTCATCCTGCTCCAGCAGGGCACCCACAGCAGCTTGCCCAGGGGCACAATAGCTGGAGGGGGTTGGAAGCTCTCCACAGAAGCTTCCAATTCCACAGCCTCTCTGGGCAGCCTGCTCCAGGCCTCCAGTACCCTCACAACTAACAAGTTTCTCCTCCTGTTCAGCTGGAACCTCCTGGGTTCCAGTTTGTGCCCATTGTCCTGTCACTGGGCACCCCTCAGGAGTGTCCTGCCCCCCACCCTTTAGTTCCTGCTGAGTGTTGCTCAGAGCCTCTCTGGGGCTGCTCTTCTGCAGGCTCAGCCTCTGAGATGCTGAAGTCTGCTTCCTCAGGGTGAAGCTCGTGGGTGGCAGAGGGAGGCTGTGGGACCCTCTGCCTCCATCTGGGCAGAAGGAAGAGGCTTGGGGGTGGCAGTGTCTCGGGGCTGCTCTGGTGCATCCTCACTGGTGTCTTGCCCCCCGCAGCGGGGCCGAGGATCGCCACGGCTACATCTGGGACCGGCACTACAACATCTGCCTGGCCAAGCTGCAGCACGACAACGTGGTCAACTCGGTGGCCTTCAGCCCTGTGGAGCAGGAGCTGCTGCTGACAGCCAGCGACGACTCCACCATCAAGGTGTGGCGGTCCCCACGCACCCTGCGCAGGCAGCAGGCCAGCAGGCCCCAGCCCAGGAAGCTTCTCTTCTCCTGGCTCATGAACCAGAAAAGCTGAACCCAAGTACACTGCTCCTGCAGCTTCCTCACTGCAGCCACTGCCTCTGCAGCTCGCAGAGCTTTCAGCCCTGCATGACAGAGACGAGCTCTGGGCGCACAGCTGCCAGGTCAGGAGGGGCCCCGGGCACAGGACTCAGAGCCCCGGGCCTGGGGGGCAGCAGCCCGAGCTGCTCACTGCAGGGTGGGCTCCCCACAGCTTTCACCCACGCTGCTGCTTGGTCACAGCTCCCTGGGTGAGCTTTGGTCTCTGAGAACAGGCTGGGGCATGGCCCTGGCGTCTGGACTGCGAGGGTCTGAGCTGTGCTGCCCTTGCCAAGAGCTGCTGGCTGCAGAGCCCTGGCAGTGCTGGGCAGTGCTGTGCAGTGCTGCCTCGCCCCAGGACTTTTAACTGTGGTTTTATTCCTCTTTGTTTGTCCCAAGTCTCCCCAGGCAGCTCGTCTGGCTGCTGGGCACTGGGTGGGAGCCAGCAGCAAGGGGGGCAGGGCTGGGGGGGTCTGGCCTCAGGGACACAGCTGTGCCCTGCCAGTGCCTTCTGTGAGCAGTGCTGGTGCCAGCAGTGTCCCAGGGCAGGGTGGGCAGGGCTGCTGCTGGCTTTGTCTGCCTCTCTTGAGCAGCACCTGATAAGCTATGGCCTGGGCACCTACTTGATGTAAGAGATCTGCTGCTGCTCCCCAGGGGCAGCCCTGGGGGTGGCTGCTGGGGCTTGAGGTCACCTCTCCCCCACGCTCCAGTCGTGGCACTTTAGGTTCTCTTGGTGTGTTCTCCGTGGGTATGTGTAGGCATCCCTGGGGGTGGCTGCAGTTCACCCACAGGTGCCTGGGGCACTGCTGTGCCCCCTGCCTGCAGTGACAGCTGAACAGCTCCCACCTGGGTGGGTGACCTGGGGACTGCCTCCCAGGGTCCCCTCTGAGGGTGGAGCTGGCTCACTTGGAGTGATGACCTCAGTGTCATTTGCTCTGCCCTGGAGCCTTTGCCCCTGCAGCTGGTACCCAAATGTGGGAGTCTGAAATTGAGCTGCTCTTGGCTTGGCCCTGGGGGCTGTGGCCAGCGCTGACCCTGGGAGCTATTGCTGTGAGCTGAGCTCTGGGCTGTGTCTGGAAGGGGGCCAGGTGGGGGCTGGGGAAGGTGTTTGGGGACTTTCCTGGGAGCAGGGCAGGCAGCTGCCTGGGTCAGTCAGGGCCTGGGGCTGGTAACAGACCCGAGGCAGGCAGCAGGCACTGTGTGGCACTGCACAGCCCCTGCGACCCTGGGCAGGTGGCTTCTGCCTTCCTTCTGCTGTGCCCCAGGAGCTGCCCCTGCCTCTATCCTGTACTCAGGTTTTTTGTCATCAGAAGCAAGGCAGACTTCAGGATCCACATCCAGCCCTGTCCAGACCTCCTCCCCAAGGTTGTGAAATCTCCTCTCCCTTGGCTCGGGGTAGCAGTGAACAAGGCACTGAGGGTTGATGTTTGTACTGAGTTTTGCTCTTCACCATGGCATTGAATAAATATTCTGCTGAGGCATCTCTGCAATGCCACTTTGTTTTTCTGAGTGCAGAGCTGAGGCCAGCAGTGGCACAGTGCTGAGCACGCAGCTGCTGGGGCACTGCAGAAGTACCCAACCAGCTCCCTCCCTGCTCTGGGCTGTGGGGTGCAGGCAGGAAGCTGTGGAGCAGCAGAGCACTGCCCAAATCTTTTCCCCCCCGGAGGAAGGGAAGGCAGCCTCAGGAATGCCATCTCAGCTGGGGCTGAGTGCTGCAAGCTCCAGCACAGGCCAGGGGCTGGAGCCTCCTTGGCTTCTCTGTGCCCCTCCTTGGTTTCTGTTATCCAGGCACTGACATCACTGAGCAGCTGTGTGAGGAGCAAGCTCCTGAGCTGCAGCAGGGGCTGCACTGCCAACGTCCCCTGGCATCCTCCTGCCACTCTCCCTGTGCACTGTGCAGCAGCTGCACCTCCATGCAGTGGCCCTGGCTGCTCCCCAGAGAGCAGCTGTGCTGCAGGCAAACCAGCAGCAGTTCAGGCCCTGCAGTGCTGCAGCTCTGGAGGAGTAGGACAGAGTCTTGCAGGCCGTGTGGGAGCAGCACAGGTCTGTGGCTCCTAAGAACCACTGAACTCAGCCTGTGCTGGAGCTCAGCAGCTTTACTGTGCAGCCTCCAGGAGCACAGCTGGCAAGTGTTGGATTTGCCTTTCCAGGGGCTCTGCTGGTACAGCTGGGCCTGGCCCTGCTGCACTGGCCCCCAGCTGCTGTGCTGGGTCACCTCCTCCAAGAGCCTTTTCCTGCTCTGCTCCTGTGGGAGCTGCAGCTGGGGCATGCTCCCAGCAGAGCCCCCAGGCCTGAGCTGCACTCCCTGCAGGGACTGGAGCCAGAGCTGCTCCTGCAACAGCTTTTATTAGTGCCTGTGCCCTCTGTATCCTCAAGGGCAAATCCAACTGCAGGGTGCCAGGCTGAGATGGGTTCTCTGAGAGCTGTGCTCAAAAGGGAACAGAAGTAAAAAACACACACAAAAAAACCCAGCAGGGGCCTGTGCCAAGTGTCCATGTGGCAGCCAGGCTGGCAGAGCTGTGCTGAGGAAGGCACCAGCCCCTGCCTGCACCACAGCTGCAGGCTCCAGAGCTGCTAGAGAAGTGAAGAAGGCACAGAGAATGTGGCCAGCACCAGCCCTGCTGCTCCTCAGCTACACAGTGAGGGGCAGGGAACACCACTGCAGCTTGCACCTGCTGCAGGGGCCTGCCAGCTGTGCCCTGGTGCCCCTGCTGCAGCCTGCCAAGGCTGCACCTGACCTTTGCTCACAGTGTGGACTCTGCCAACAACCTTTGCAGCAGCTGCTGGGGCAGGACCAACACCCACCCCCCTGAGGCAGCCTAGACCCTCCCAGCCAAGCTGTGGGCACCCCTGGCCTTCCCCTCAGCTCAGCCACGCTCCCCTCTCCTCACACAGCTGCCGACAGCTAAAGCTGAGCTGGTTTTCCTCTCCAGGGCTCTGCAGGGCTGGGAGCCTCCCTCGGGCCTGGCAGTGGCTGGGAGAAGGGCTCAGGATTTGCTGAGCTGCCTTTTGAACCGTAAGGCAAGAGGGTGAGAGTGGCACCACTGGGCTGGAGCTGTCCCTCGGGGCAGGCAGGATAGGGAAGGGTCACTGCTGCCCCTCTCACCTGTCTGGGAAGAGCTGAGGGCAGCAGGGTGCAGGCAGCTGCTCAGCTCCATGCTGCTCTGAGGGCAGATGCAGGGCCACAGGCACCCAGGGGCTGTGTGCCCTCGGGAGGGCCCAGGCAGCCATGCAGGATTCCCAGCCCATGCTGCTGCAGCCTCCCTGACCCCAGGCTCACCCCAGCCTCCTGTCCCTGCCTCCTGCTCTTGCTGAACCAACAGAGCCTGCCCCCAGCCGTGGCCTGCACACAGCAAGCTCCAAAGTTTGCTTGTTCCAAGGGCACCCCAGAACCTGGCCACAGGGAGCCAGAGCCCCCCCTGCCAGCACAGCACCCTTGGGTGCAGTTGGGTCAGCTCAGCTCAGAGTCCAGCTGAGTTACACAGCAGCTTGGAGGGCATCAGGCAGCCCTGAGCTACCCAGGAGCAGGTCAAGGCAGCGCTGTTGTGGGGGGCAGTGGGGGGCAGCCAGATGTGGCTGGGACACAGCTTGGCTGCACTGGCAGCATCCTGGGCCCTGCTGGGGTGGCTGTGCTGCAGCAGGATGAAAGCAGACCACGAGCTGGGTGGGCTCTGCAGCCACCAGGCAGGTTGCTGCTGGCAGAGAGGGGCACAGGAGGAGAAGGCAGCAAAGCCTCCAGAGCCCAGCCTGGCAAACTGCCCCCAGCTCATGGCCACCACCAGCCAGCCCCAGGGGCAGCAACTGGGCCTGGTGGTTTCTCCTCCACCCCCAGACCTTCTCATGGCAGCCCAACCTTGCTGCCCAGCAGGGAGCAGTGCCAGGAGCCCTGTGCCAAAGCAGAAACCTTCACCTGGGGACTTCTCCAAGCCCCCCCAGGGCCTGCCCAGCTGGCTGCAGGCTCAGGGAGGGGCTGAGCAGGTGACAGGAACCAGCAGCCCTGCTGCTGCCAAAGCCGAGGGAAGGACAGGGGACAGCTGCTGCTGGTGGGCACAGCAGGCCCTGGGGGAGGGCAGGGGCAGGCCAGCAGCTGCCACTGCAGCCAGAGAGCACTGCAGCTGATGCATGGTGGCTGCAGCTTGAAGTGGTTGGCAGCTGAGGGCCCTGGTTGGGCTGGAGTGCCTGGGGTGCTGAGCCTGCCTCATGCTGGGCCAAATGCCAGCTCAGGAACAAGGAGACCTAACCCCAACCCTGCCCTCTGCTGCTCAGCTGCCAGCAGGCAGAGAACTGCAGGTCTGGCTACAAACCCAGCTGGGGCTGCCAGGGCTCAGGGAGCTGCCCTCCTGTGTCAGCCAGCCCAGGGGGCTCACTGCTCTTTCACCGTGGGCACCTCGGCTGCTGCCCCATGCCCACTGCCAGGCAGGCCCTGACTGTGCTGCCAGCACACTGCTCAGGGCACAACCTCCCCACCAAAGACACACTGAGGGCACCACTGCCCACAGGCCTCAGCACCCCTCTGCAGACAGCCGTGGCACGGACAGGGCAGCCAAACCAACCAGTCCCACCTCTTGCCTGGCTGGCACCGAGGCGGCCACAGACCCTTCCTGCACGGAGCAGGCAGCATGCAGAGCTTCCAGGACCTTGGAGATCCCTGAAGCAAATCCCAGCTGGCTGAGCCAGACATTCATGTGGGGTGGTGCTCGGGCAGGCCAAGCTCTGGTTTTACTGCTCCAGCTGCCAGAGCTGCCCCTGCCAGCCCACACAGCTCAGGTCAGACACCCAAGTCCCTGCAGGAGATCTTCCTGTACCCTGCAGACTGCCAACGTCCACCCAAGCCTCTTGTCAGGGGAGGTGTCTCTGACACCAGGCTGGAGGCTCCCACCAGACACCTCCTCTCTGCTCCCAGCAAAGGTCCCTTTCTGGGGATGCTTTTTCCCCTTCCACTTTCCTCCCCTTCCTCGCTCCGAGAGCTGCCTGAAGTGCAGCACGGGGTGGGGGCTGCCCGCTGGGGGCTGGCTCTGCCTTCACTGCTCCAGGAGCTGAGGAGGGTTAGAGGCCTGTGAGATCCACGATGGCTTTGATAAAGATGGCATCGTCCCGCACGTAGGAGTTCTTGGCCTCCATGAGGGAGACAGGGCAGAAGAGTGGGCAGCCGCTGGCGATGTTCATCTCGGTCACCGGGCGCTGGAAGGAGGAGGAGCTGACGTCGGGGCGGAAGGCGTCGATGATGTGCTCACGGTTGTTCTGGTCCAGGAGCATCAGCGTCACCTGCAGGCAGAGGTGAGCAGGCAGCGGGGGAGCAGAGCCTGTGGAGCCCAGCACTGACCAGCAGGGGGCAGCAGAGCCTGTGGAGCCCAGCACTGACCAGCAGGGGGCACCGGGGGCTGAGCAGAGCCTGTGGAGCCCAGCACTGACCAGCAGGGGGCACCGGGGGCCGAGCAGAGCCTGTGGAGCCCAGCACTGACCAGCAGGGGGCAGCGCGGACCGAGCAGAGCCTGTGGAGCACAGCACTGACCAGCAGGGGGCAGCAGGGGCCGAGCAGAGCCTGTGGAGCCCAGCACTGACCAGCAGGGGGCAGCGCGGACCGAGCAGAGCCTGTGGAGCACAGCACTGACCAGCAGGGGGCAGCGCGGACCGAGCAGAGCCTGTGGAGCGCAGCACTGACCAGCAGGGGGCGCCGGGGGCCGAGCAGAGCCGGTGGAGCACAGCACTGACCAGCAGGGGGCGCCGGGGGCCGAGCAGAGCCGGTGGAGCACAGCACTGACCAGCAGGGGGCGCCGGGGGCCGAGCAGAGCCGGTGGAGCACAGCACTGACCAGCAGGGGGCGCCGGGGGCCGAGCAGAGCCGGTGGAGCACAGCACTGACCAGCAGGGGGCGCCGGGGGCCGAGCAGAGCCGGTGGAGCACAGCACTGACCAGCAGGGGGCGCCGGGGGCCGAGCAGAGCCGGTGGAGCACAGCACTGACCAGCAGGGGGCGCCGGGGGCCGAGCAGAGCCGGTGGAGCACAGCACTGACCAGCAGGGGGCGCCGGGGGCCGAGCAGAGCCGGTGGAGCACAGCACTGACCAGCAGGGGGCGCCGGGGGCCGAGCAGAGCCGGTGGAGCACAGCACTGACCAGCAGGGGGCGCCGGGGGCCGAGCAGAGCCGGTGGAGCACAGCACTGACCAGCAGGGGGCGCCGGGGGCCGAGCAGAGCCGGTGGAGCACAGCACTGACCAGCAGGGGGCGCCGGGGGCCGAGCAGAGCCGGTGGAGCACAGCACTGACCAGCAGGGGGCGCCGGGGGCCGAGCAGAGCCGGTGGAGCACAGCACTGACCAGCAGGGGGCGCCGGGGGCCGAGCAGAGCCTGTGGAGCCCAGCACTGACCAGCAGGGGGCAGCAGGGACCGAGCAGAGCCTGTGGAGCCCAGCACTGACCAGCAGGGGGCAGCGCGGCCCGAGCAGAGCCTGTGGAGCCCAGCACTGATCAGCAGGGGGCAGCAGGGGCCGAGCAGAGCCGGTGGAGCACAGCACTGACCAGCAGGGGGCAGCGCGGCCCGAGCAGAGCCTGTGGAGCCCAGCACTGATCAGCAGGGGGCAGCAGGGGCCGAGCAGAGCCGGTGGAGCACAGCACTGACCAGCAGGGGGCAGCGCGGCCCGAGCAGAGCCTGTGGAGCCCAGCACTGATCAGCAGGGGGCAGCAGGGGCCGAGCAGAGCCGGTGGAGCACAGCACTGACCAGCAGGGGGCAGCGCGGCCCGAGCAGAGCCTGTGGAGCCCAGCACTGATCAGCAGGGGGCAGCAGGGGCCGAGCAGAGCCGGTGGAGCACAGCACTGACCAGCAGGGGGCAGCGCGGCCCGAGCAGAGCCTGTGGAGCCCAGCACTGATCAGCAGGGGGCAGCAGGGGCCGAGCAGAGCCGGTGGAGCACAGCACTGACCAGCAGGGGGCAGCGCGGCCCGAGCAGAGCCTGTGGAGCCCAGCACTGATCAGCAGGGGGCAGCAGGGGCCGAGCAGAGCCGGTGGAGCACAGCACTGACCAGCAGGGGGCAGCGCGGCCCGAGCAGAGCCTGTGGAGCCCAGCACTGATCAGCAGGGGGCAGCAGGGGCCGAGCAGAGCCGGTGGAGCACAGCACTGACCAGCAGGGGGCAGCGCGGCCCGAGCAGAGCCTGTGGAGCCCAGCACTGATCAGCAGGGGGCAGCAGGGGCCGAGCAGAGCCGGTGGAGCACAGCACTGACCAGCAGGGGGCAGCGCGGCCCGAGCAGAGCCTGTGGAGCCCAGCACTGATCAGCAGGGGGCAGCAGGGGCCGAGCAGAGCCGGTGGAGCACAGCACTGACCAGCAGGGGGCAGCGCGGCCCGAGCAGAGCCTGTGGAGCCCAGCACTGATCAGCAGGGGGCAGCAGGGGCCGAGCAGAGCCGGTGGAGCACAGCACTGACCAGCAGGGGGCAGCGCGGCCCGAGCAGAGCCTGTGGAGCCCAGCACTGATCAGCAGGGGGCAGCAGGGGCCGAGCAGAGCCGGTGGAGCACAGCACTGACCAGCAGGGGGCAGCGCGGCCCGAGCAGAGCCTGTGGAGCCCAGCACTGATCAGCAGGGGGCAGCAGGGGCCGAGCAGAGCCGGTGGAGCACAGCACTGACCAGCAGGGGGCAGCGCGGCCCGAGCAGAGCCTGTGGAGCCCAGCACTGATCAGCAGGGGGCAGCAGGGGCCGAGCAGAGCCGGTGGAGCACAGCACTGACCAGCAGGGGGCAGCGCGGCCCGAGCAGAGCCTGTGGAGCCCAGCACTGATCAGCAGGGGGCAGCAGGGGCCGAGCAGAGCCGGTGGAGCACAGCACTGACCAGCAGGGGGCAGCGCGGCCCGAGCAGAGCCTGTGGAGCCCAGCACTGATCAGCAGGGGGCAGCAGGGGCCGAGCAGAGCCGGTGGAGCACAGCACTGACCAGCAGGGGGCAGCGCGGCCCGAGCAGAGCCTGTGGAGCCCAGCACTGATCAGCAGGGGGCAGCAGGGGCCGAGCAGAGCCGGTGGAGCACAGCACTGACCAGCAGGGGGCAGCGCGGCCCGAGCAGAGCCTGTGGAGCCCAGCACTGATCAGCAGGGGGCAGCAGGGGCCGAGCAGAGCCGGTGGAGCACAGCACTGACCAGCAGGGGGCAGCGCGGCCCGAGCAGAGCCTGTGGAGCCCAGCACTGATCAGCAGGGGGCAGCAGGGGCCGAGCAGAGCCGGTGGAGCACAGCACTGACCAGCAGGGGGCAGCGCGGCCCGAGCAGAGCCTGTGGAGCCCAGCACTGACCCACAGCAACCTTCTGCACGCATCCTGCACACCTCCTGCATGCATCCTGCACAACTCCTACATGCATCCCGCACACATCCTGCACACCTCCTGCACGCATCCTGCACACCTCCTGCACGCATCCTGCACACCTCCTGTACCACTCCCTCCAACCCACTGGAAGAGCAATCAGAGCTCCCGACCCGTGAGCAGCATTCCCAGCACCGAGCCCTCAGCTCCCTTCCCCCACCCTCAATACACACAGCAGCTCTGCTGGCACCCCAGAGGTGCTGCCAGGCTGTGCCCCTGCCCCACCTGAGCACAGCTCTGCTGGCACCCCAGAGCTGCTGCCAGGCTGTGCCCCTGCCCCGCCTGAGCACGGCTCTGCTGGCACCCCACAGCTGCTGCCAGGCTGTGCCCCTGCCCCACCTGAGCACGGCTCTGCTGGCACCCCACAGCTGCTGCCAGGCTGTGCCCCTGCCCCACCTGAGCACAGCTCTGCTGGCACCCCAGAGCTGCTGCCAGGCTGTGCCCCTGCCCTGCCTGAGCACAGCTGGGGAATCCCCAGGGGCAGTGACAGAGCAGAGTCCTTCCTCCTCTGCTGCTTGCTAAGGAGGCCACAGCAGTGGCATGTGGGAGCTGAGCTGGGTGCTGAGGAGCACACCCCTGGGCACAGTGGCTCTGTCCCCAGCCTACCTTCTGGTTGAAGGGCCAGCGCAGAAGGGCATCGTTGGGTCCCTTCATCACCACGAAGAAGAGGGAGAGGTGAGTGCCACGCCCAGTGCCATCCCCGTTCAGGTAGACTCGCAGGCACATCTTGTAGCCATACTTGCTGGTGTAGAAAGCTGTCAGGAGTGGCAGCACAGGCATGGTCAGCACCAAACCCAGCACCAAATTCAGCTTCTGCTCTGGGCACTGCAGTTTGCATCCTGGCAGAAGAGAGCTCTGGGCCTTAAAATCCCTGCTCCAGAGTTGCTGTGGGAAGGCAGCAGGCAGGAGCAGCAGGCAGCAGCAACAGGCAGCTGCTGTGCCAGGCTGGCCTGGGGACAGCCCGAGGCCAGGTGGTCACAAGCTGGGATGCAGAGTGCTATGGCACAGAGCAGGGCACAGGCTGGCACCTCGCCCACCCCCACTGTGGGCACAGAGGTGAGGCAGGAGAGCTTCACTCTGCCACTGGGACCCCAAGCACCCTGCACAGCCTCTGAGACCTCAAGCTCCCTCCTGGCCCTGGGACAGCCACGACAGGAGCAGACCCATGCAGGGCCACAGGAACACTGAGGCTCAGAAGGGGACCTGTGGCAAATTGCCCTCTGCCAGCTCTCCTCCCGCTCTGTGCTGCCCTAAGAAGGTTGAATCTGGAGTACTGAGCCCAGTTTGGGGTTCCCCAGTTCAAGACAGAAGGAAATACTGAACAGAGTCCAGCAGAGGCTGCAAAGCTGCTGAGGCCTGGAGCAGCTCTGTGAGGGGCAAAGGCTGAGAGCCTGCAGCAGAGCAGACCCAGAGGGGAGCTGAAGAGCTGAAGGAGCTGTGTGGGGCAAGAGGCTGGGGCCAGGCTCTTGTCAGTGGTTCCCCAGGGACAGGACAAAGGGCAAGGGGCACAAACTGGCACCCAGGAGGTTCCATCTGAACAGGAGGAGAAACTTATTTGGTGTGAGAGTGCTGGAGGCCTGGAGCAGGCTGCCCAGAGAGGCTGTGGAGTCTCCTTCCCTGGAGAGCTTCCAACACCCCCTGGCCACTGTGCTCCTGGGCAAGCTGCTGTGGGTGCCCTGCTGGAGCAGGGGGGTTGGACTGGATGAGCTCCAGAGGTCCCTTCCAGCCCTCCCTGTGCTGGGATTCTGGGATTCCAGCCTTTGAGTATTTCAATTCCAACTGAAGGGCTGTGCAGGGCTGCTCTGGAGCTGTCAGAGTGCCAGTACCCACCAGGAAGGATCAGACTCTACCTCCTCCAGCAGCTCTGCCATTTAGCCCCAAGCTAAACCAAGGAGGTTGAGGCTCCAGGGGGGAAGGGGCACAGAAGTACACCTGCATGCCCAGGACACCCCTGCAGACCCCCCCAGACAGCAGCTTTGCAAACTGGTGGACAATGACCTGGAGAGAAGATGGCAGGAGAGCGACCTGTGATGGCCTCCTGACGCTTCCTGGCAAACTCTGTTATCTTCCAGATGAAAACTCCATCGTAGGTGGAGGCCTCCAGGCCTCGGAGCTTCTCCTCCATCTCGGCCATGGCCAAGTCCTTCAGCCCAATGCTCCTCTCCAGCTGCCGGACCTGCTCGGGGGCACGCAGGGTGCAGCCTGGTTAGAAACCTGCTGCTGGGAGAGCCCAGCAGGCACCAGCAGCCCCTCCAGGCCAGCTGCTCAGTGAGAGCTTCTCCAGAGCGGGCAGGGGGCTCAGCAGGGAGAGGCTCAGCAGCCTAAGGCAGTCTGCTGGAGCTTCCTCCTGAACCCTGCTGTTCTGCAGGAGCTGCTTCCAGACAACTCACTGCTTCAGCTGGGAACTTCTCCACAGCAAGGGGAGAAATGCCCCCAGTGAGCAACTCTGTTACAGCAGCAGCTCAGGAACTGAGGGTGGGGAAACCCCACTCAGCATCCTGACAAACCTAGACTGAAGAAGAGGAGAACCTGCAGCAGCCAAGGCCTCAGGAGGGTTGCTCACTGCTGGCTAACAGAAGGTGACAGCAGTTCTGGCAGCTCCCTCGCTGGCAGGGCACAGGGATGGTGTCAAGTGCCCAGTTCCCAGCTGCCAGGACAGCAGTGCCCAGCAGGGGCTGTGCTGGAGCACCTTGGTGGGGACAGTTCCAGCACCCCTCCAGGCCACGCTCAGCACCCACCACAGCCCTGCTGCAGGAGGCTCTGGGGGAGGGCAGCTCCTGGAGATGCAGCGAGGTGCTGAGTGCTGTGTCTGCCCCTGCAGAGCTCCAGCAAGCAGGCAGAGCTCAGGGCAGAAGGCTCCGTGCTGGGCAGGGGAGCTCCTGAGCCAAGGCTGCAGGGCTGGGCACAGGCACGAAGGGCTCTGAGCTCTGCCTCAGTTGTGCAGAGCTGCAGGGCAGGGAGGGGAAGCTGTGCCAGGAGGCAGGGGCAGGGTGGGGAGGGGCAGGGTGAGGAAGCTGTGCCAGGAGGCAGGGGCAGGGTGGGGAGGGGCAGGGGCAGGGTGAGAGGGGCAGAGGCAGGGTGGGGAGGGACAGGCAGAGGATGGGGAGGGGCAGGGGCAGGGGACAGACCTTGGTGCTCAGAGCCTCGATCTTCTCCTGGTCCAGGCGGTGCTGGCGGCTGTAGGCCTCGGCGGTCAGGGTCACCCTCTCCACCTCCCTGTTGAGCACACAGACGATGTTCTCGAAGGTCATCGTCTTCCTCTCCAGAGCCTCACACCTGCCCAGCAGCTGCTCTGCCTCGGTGCTCAAGGAGCCCTCCGGCAGCGGGGAGCTGCCTGGCGGTGAGGAGAGGGTGGGAAGGGGCTTCAGGTGCCCAGCTCCAGCCTTGAGGCCGAGCACGAAGCTGAGCAGCAGGTAAAGGTGCTCTGGCAGACTCTTGCTCTCGTGCTCCAGCAGCCTCTCACTGTCCACCTGGGTGAAGAGAAACGACAGCCCCCACTCAGCAAGCTCCAGCCCTGCTGGCACCGAGCTCCTACCATCAGCTCCAGGTTAGGAAGGGGAGAAGCCCAAAGACAACCCACGAGGACCCTGCAGTGGGGGCAGGGGGAGGTGTTCTCTTCTCCAGCAACGCTGCCAATCACAGCACATTGTCCCACACTGCTCCACTCTGCCTTCAGCTGCCCACAGGGCTCTGCCTCACCTGCACCCACCCCGAGGAGGCAGCTACAGGAACACCACCAACAGCAGCTGGCAAAATTAAGTGCCCTGGAGGAACATGGCCTGGGCCCAGGTCTGTGCTGACAGCTGAAAGCTCCACCACCCCCAGAGCCTCTGGAAGGGACCTGGAAAGCTCACCCAGCCCAAAGCCCCTGCAGCCAGCAGGGAGATCCCCAACCACAGCAGGCTGCTCAGGGCTCCAAACAACCTGACCTGCAAGGAGGCAGCTGCCACCTCTCTGGGCAACCTGGGCCAGGACCTCACCACCCTCACTGTCAAAAAGCTCTTCCACATTCATCATTCCCTGGGCACCCAAGCTCTGGAGAGCAGGAGATGCAAAGCAGAGGGCTTCAAACAGCACTTTGCTCAGGCACCTGAACACAAACACCTCTGCCAGCCTGGGTGAGAGCAGTCTGGGGGTGAACTATGGAGCAAAGAGCCCCTACCAGCTGGCACACAGACACCAGAGCCCAGCCCTTACCACCTGGCACA
>VWZI01021740.1:77864-88427 GCA_013396835.1 Psilopogon haemacephalus
CTGGCAGGGGTGAGGAGGCAGGGGTGAGGAGGCAGGGGTGAGCAGGCAGGTCAGAGCAAGCTCGCCCTGGCCTTGCACCGCACCATGGGCTGAGCTGGCCGTGGGTGGGCTTGGGGAGGCACCGGGCCCTCGATGCCAGGCCACATCCTGCCCAAGCGCCCACCAAGCTGAGATGCTCCTCACCAAGCCTGCACAAGTGATTCCGGAGGGTCGTGTGCTGGGGACGAGGCTCACCCCCGTGCACATGGGCGTCAGGACCAGCACGATGCAGCTGCCCCGGGACGGGCACTGTTGCGAGTCAGCACTGGCACGGCTTCACTCCCTCTGCTGCAATGCTTTTTCCTGGCACAAGCCGCACCATTCTGACACAGCGAGCATGAAATCCTTTAGATTGCTCAAGGTTGGGGTAATTCAGCCAAGAAAAAAAAAAACCTTCTCCGTTCTCTGACCGTGAACCCTGCCCGCAGTGCCGGCGCCGGGCCGACACGTTCCCGGAGAGGCAGAAAGCCACCAGCCACGTCCGATGGAAATCGCCAGGGCTGCTCCGAACCAACCTGCGGTTTTAACAGCCCGGGCCGAGGAGCGAGCCTTGCGACACGGAGCAGCGCACCTGGGCGAGGTTCCGCTGCCACGGCACAGCTTTGCGCCGCTCTCTCCCAGGCTGCCTGGGCAGCCACGGCCGAGCGCTTCGCGGCCACAGACCGGAGCCGGAGGAGACCTCCCCCACGCTCTCCCGGTGCCCCGTTCCTGCGCAGTGACCCGGGCACCGGCCGCTCGTCCCGCACCCTGCCGCCGTGAGGAGGGTGTGCGAAAGCACCGCCAAGGCTTTGCCCTTCCCTCGCCTCCCGTTCCGGACAGGACGAGAAGGAGCGGTTAGGGCAGCGCAGCCTTCACTGCAGAGCGCTGGGGCGCAGCGGCGGCGCAGCTGGGGCATTGTACCGTCTCCCCCCTGCCTTTCAGAGGCAGAGCTTCACCCCGATAGATTTCCTGCCAAGCGCCGTGCCCGTGCTCCCGGGGCTGCCCGGGGAGCGGGACCCTCGCTGCGCCTTGCGAGAGGCGAGAAGGGAATTCCCGTCCCCAGGCACGGCGGGAAGCGGGCGGCCTCCGCCCGGCTGATACACAGGACGGGCGGGAAGGCCCCAGCCCGGCTGCCACCCTGGCGAGCCCTCAGCACCCGACCGCAGCCTCCCGGGGGCGAGCGCACACAGGGTCCCGGCGGAACGACAAACCGCAGCCCCGCCCCTCCCGCCAGCCGCCGCTGCGATTGGCCAGCTCCGTCCAGCTCAGCGTGGCCATTGGTCAGCGGTTCTGACAGCGCCGCGGCCTAAGCCAATCCCTCGTAGCTGTCGGCTTATTGGCAATGACAGCAGCCTCTCAGAGTGCTCAGGCGTGTTCCCGCCCTCCTCCAGCCTTGGCCTCACACTAGCCAATCGGCTGGCGAGCACGCTGATTGCCAGGCATCTCTACCTATTACGAGCCAGTTCGTCGCCGGCGGGTTAGCCCCGCCCGCGGCCGTGGCGCCGCTAATCAGAGGGCGCCGTTGGGGGGGGCGGGCGCTGGGCGGTGCCGGGAGCCGCGGGCGGGGCAGGAGCCGGTGCCATGGCGGAGAGCGACTGGGACACGGTCACGGTGCTGCGCAAAAAGGGCCCCAGCGCGGCCCAGGCCAAGTCCAAGCAGGTCAGCGGGTGACTCGCGGCAGGCAGCTGGGGCACGGCTTGGGTGCGGGTGTGGAGCGGAGGCCCGGGCGAGCTGTGAGGCCCGAGGCCCGGCTGTTGCCGAGGGCACGGCTCGGCTGCGGGAGCGCTCACTGCGGTGCCTTTTCTCTCCCCAGGCGATCTTGGCGGCCCAGCGGCGCGGGGAGGACGTGGAGACTTCCAAGAAGTGTAAGTACCCCGTGGCTTGGCACAAGGGACACGGGGGAGGCGAGGCCCGGGAAGCCGGGGCCGGCGGGCGCCGTTCCCGGGTAGCGGTGTGAGGCCCGCCCGGTCCGCGCTCCGGAGCAGCTCTGAGGAGCTCTGGAGGAGGGAAGGCAGGAGCCAGCAGCCCCTCACCAAACCAAAATCTCCCTAGGCTAGACCTGAGCGCCGCCAGGGGCGTGGGGGTGCAGGGAGCCCTTCCCTGTAGCCGGCTCCAAGTTTGTGGTTGCGCAGAGCTGAGCTCTGGCCTGTGGCTGTGGAGCTTTCGGAAGAGCTTTCACCATCACGAAGCTTAAACTCGTAGCGTTTCTAGCTTATTGCTCTTGCCGGTAACGTGTGCTGAAGGATTTAAGCGACTGCTTGTCTCGATGGAGCTGTGCTGTCAGAATTCTCAGGTTCTTTCACTGTGGGGTGAGGCTGTGACGTTTGGGGATCCTTAAACGAGGCTTAGTCAGCGTTATCCAAAGGCCGAAGGTTGGAGACTAATGTCATAGAAAGAATCCAAACTGTGACTTAACCACGGCGACTAAAGTGAGACGAAACAAATCGCAATGGTTTTGAACTTTATGCTTTTGGTAAGGCTGGGTCTGGTTAAAGTTTATTTACAGGAGGCGTCAGAAAAATGGACTAAAAGCCTCTTACCCGGCTCTATACCTGAGCAAACATGGTTCGAGTTAAAACATTAACCCTGCCACACTTCAGCACAAACAGGGAGTGAAGTGTGGCTGTTAAGTAGCTGAGCAGCAGTGAAATCTTGGAGTGGAGTTCAGCTGTGAAGTGGAGAAAAGAGAGGACTCAGCAGGACTGTGCTTGGACGTTGTGGTTAACAGAATTAAGACCACAGCCTGCCATGGGCAGGGTTTGTTTGAGATCTGTGCCGATGCTGGCAGGTTGGAATCTTGAAAGCTCTCTGGGCAGCAGAGTGCTTAGGGAAAGCGTTTTGCTGTGTCTTTGGCAGAGCTCTGAACCTTGTTTTGTTTGTCCTTGGTTCTCTTTGTTGGCCTGTGAATGGCAGGGGCGGCAGGCCAAAACAAACAACACTTCATTACAAAGAACACGGCCAAGCTCGATCGGGAAACAGAGGAGCTGCACCATGACAGAGTCCCCCTGGAGGTGGGCAAAGTGATCCAGCAGGGCCGGCAGAGCAAGGGCATGACGCAGAAGGACTTGGCCACTGTGAGTACGGCTCAGGGCTCTCCTCGGGCAGGCACTTGGAAGTGAACACTTCCAGTCCCCTTGTGGGCAGGTGCAGCAGGATGAGCTAGGAGCAGGAAGTTTGGAGAACACGTCTGGGGCCTGCTCTGCAGGTGCCATTGGTTATCTAGGAAGGGTTCGAGGGCTTTATCTGTGCAGCCTTTCAGCACCTGCTCAGAGGTGGAGCGTTGCTATGGCTGGTGAGCTGCTAGGAGGCTTTTCTTTCCTCCTCCCATCTTGGCACCACTGTGAGGTTTTTATGCTGTCTGAGCCTGAGGGAGCATTCAGAAGCTCACTGCTGTCCTAAGGAACAGCACTAAGACTGCTTCTCCTGGGAGGCAGAGGGGAATAAGGATGTCCAGGATGGGTGTCAGCATTGCTGTGACACTCAGCAGAGGGAGGTGACGCTGCTGATGGTGGCCTAAGGCTGAAAGCAGCACTTTGTCTTTTGATCCTGGCTTAATTAGAGGCTGTTACTAGTCTGTGTGAGTCCTCGGGGGTTGGTGCTGTCTGGAACCAGTGTTTGATAGACTCCTCCTCTCCCTTCAGAAAATCAACGAGAAGCCACAGGTTATTGCTGACTACGAATCAGGAAGAGCAATCCCCAACAACCAGGTTATGGGCAAGATTGAAAGAGCCATTGGTAAGTTAAGGAAGGAGGTGCCAAAAGTGGTGAGAGTGTTGCAGTGCCTGGGAGGGTTAAGGGGATTTCCTTGGGGCTTCTTTCCATTGTCCAGGCCTGGCTGTACCTTACTGTGGAGTCAGTGTCACTAAGATGTGCTCTGATAAAACATGGATCTGCTGGCTGAAGGCAGAGCTCTTGTTCCCCTTTGTGCTTCATCTTCGTGCACGAGTCTCTGTCCTGGGTACCAGCCCTGTATGCTGCCCCCCAAAATCAATGAGATGCCGAGACCTGTGAAGGCCTGGTTATACCTAGGCAAGTCTCTTGCAGCAACCAGTGTGCTGTTACTGTCCTAGCCTGATGCTGCTGTGCTAGGCTGGCTCAGGAAGGTGTTGGGCATGCAAGTGAGAGCTGGAGCTTGGACTGAAAGTAGTCCTAGAAACTGAAGTTGGATTCTCCCTGTCTGTGGGCACCTTGTCTGCTCTGGATCATGGAATCTCAGACTGGTTTGGGTTGGAAGGGCCCTTTGAAGCTCGTCCAGTCTAACTCCACTGCAGTCAGCAGGGACAAGTGCAGCTGGAGCAGGTTGCTCAGAGCCCCATACAGCCTCACCTGCAATAGCTCCAGGGATGGGGCAGCTCCCACCTCTGGGCAACATTTTTTTGTGTGCGTTCTCTTCCTTAGGGCAAAGATTAGAGGAAATAAAGGTCCTGGGTGAATGCTGGAGTGCTGCTGGCAGCTGACAGTGGTCATCTCCTTTGTTTTATTCCAGGCCTTAAGCTGCGTGGGAAGGACATTGGAAAACCTCTGGAAACAGGCCCCAAGGGGAAATGACAACAAAGCCTCGAAATCAGTTTGCTCAGACTGATCTCGCCTGGCTGGTTCTCCTCAACCACCAGAGCCTCTCTTTGTATTGCCAAGCTGAACGAGAGGGTTTCAGACTTGCTTTGGGGGGGGGAAATCTGCTGCCTCTGTACCTGCTGTAAAAAGGCAACCTTAAAGAAGCAATTTTCCTGATTTTTTTTGTTTTGTTTTTCCTTCCTCCTTTCCAGAGATTGGGGAACTACACCCCAAAACACCACATCTGGTTTGGCAGAAAATGTGTCTTGGTGTTTAGAAACGGCTCCTGTCGAGGCACTGGGGCTGCTCTGAGATGTGATTGAATTGGAGCAGTCTGGGGGCTGAGTGGGATATATTGCATAGAAATAATCTGTTTGAGCTGGGGCCTGCTGGGTGTCTGCAGCTGAAGCCATGACTCAGTCACCTCATCACCATCACACCTGTTTGTTCCTTCCAGCCTTGTTTGGAGAGATCTATAATAAAGTTTGATACCCTTCAGTTGCTCGGAGTGGCTGCTGCATGTTTAGCAGGTGCTGCTGCAGGACTCTCTTCCTTCTGGAGCTGTGAAGGGGACTCTGGAGTGGCTGGGGTAGGGGTGAGTGCTGCCACAGCCCCCGTGGCTGCTCTGCTCTGCTGCCCGGGGGGGAGCACTGCAGCTTTGGCCTGCAGCCCAGGGATGAAGTCATTGCTGTGGTTGGATCCTGGCTGGAGGTGAATGGAGCTGCTGGAGCTCTGCAGAGTGAGGTGGGTGCAGAGACAGTGTTTGGGTGAAGCCTGAGCCCTCCTGCCTCTGCCCTTACCCAGCCCCCACAGGAACAGCTTTGCTGGGGGCTGGGTCCCCCCAAGGAGAGCTTTGGGGAGGGTGGTGGGAACATGGCACAAGCTGAATGAGGCAGAGCTGGCAGCTGCCTGGAGGAGAGTGAGAGGGAAAGCAGGCACAGGTGAGTGCAGGATGCGTGAGGAGCTGAGCAGCATGGAGCCTGCTGGCTGGGCAGGATTGGCCATGGGCAGCTCAGGAATCACAGTATTAAGCTTTGGGGGACAGGGGCTTGGGCTGAGGGTGCCTGGGTGTGGGTGCCCATGCCCTGGGCCCAGCCTGTGCCCAGGTATTGCTTTGCCCAATGGCATTGAAATCCATTTGTGAACAGCCCCTGGAAGGCTTGAGCAGGCAGGTGGGCACCTGCACCCGGGCATCAGGGCTGCTCTCTGCCCTTGGCTGTGCTGTGTGGTGCCCCCTCTCTGCTCCCTACCTTCTAGGCCACCTGTACCCCTCCCCCATGCTTCCATCTGCACCCAGCAGGAGCACTGAGCTGCCTCTGGGTGGCTCTGGACCCCTGCAGCTCTCGGGCCTGAACTGAGATGTGGGAAGGGACCTGTGCCTGGTGCAGCATCTGTGGATCTGCCCAGCTGTGGGGAGCCGAAACCAGACACTGCTCCTCCCGTGGTCAGGACCCTGCTCAGCTGCAGGAGAGGCCTGCTGCAGGCAGCTATGGAAGCAGGGGCATGGGTGGTGCCATGCTCTGCTGCAGGAGATGCCTACTCCTAGCAGATGTGGGAGCAGGGGCATGGGTGGCACCGTGTGGAAGCAAGGCCATGGGTGGCACCGTGTGCTGCTGGCAGCAGCTTTTGAAGAAGGGGCATGGGTGGCACCATGTGGTGCTGGCAGCAGCTGTGGAAGCAGGGGTATGGGTGGCACCATGTGGTGCTGGCAGCAGCTATGGAAGCAGGGGCACGGGTGGCACTGTGTGGAAGCAAGGCCATGGGTGGCACCGTGTGGAAGCAGGGGTGCGGGTGGCACCATGTGGTGCCGGCAGCAGGTGTGGGAGCAGGGGCACGGGTGGCACCGTGTGGAAGTGGGGCCATGGGTGGCACCATGTCACGCTGCAGAAGGTTCATGTTACAGACACAAATGCTTTTCCCCCGCAGCGGCAGGTCCCTGTGGGGCCGTGCCCGGGGCCAGCCCCGACGGCAGCTCCCCCATGTCGGCTGCCAGGAGCCGGAGGCGGCTGCTGGAGTGTGAGGTGAGGTCTTGCCGGGGATGCTCTGCCCCGCGTCCACCTCGCCGGCCTGAGTGGGCAGCGACTACTGCTGGCTGCTGGCTTCAGATGTAATCTCCCTGCTTTGGCTCTGCGGAGATGATGACCTGGTCCTGGAACGGGAGGGGAGCAGGGGTCGGTTACTGTGGCCCTGGGATGTTCGGGGGCTCCTTGCAGGCTGCAGAGGGCAGCAGCTCTGTGCAAGCCTCTGGAGAGGAACCGCACCCCCAGCGTGCCCCAGGGGCTCTGCTGCTCCCTTTGGTCCTTCAGGACACCAAACCCAGCAAAGCAAACTGCAGCTTAAGCTGTCTCCCGGGGGGCTGAGTTGCTGCCTTGAGGAGCTTAAGCAATGTTTGCTTGACCCACTCCGTGCGGGGCCTCAGCTCTTTCCGGAGCAGCTGTCTGACGGCAGAAGCATCATTGCTGCAGCTGGGGGTCACTCGTTTTACAGCAGGCAGATAAGAGGCAGAGCCCTTTGCACCTCCCTGATGTGTTTGTGGGCTCAGGGGGAGCGCTCAGGAATGTGCTGAGCCGTCAGCAAAAGGCTGCGCTGGAGCGGCTGGGGACAGAGCTCTTCGCCCCTGCCCTTACGTCTCGGAAGGTGATGTTGTCGAAGCTCTGAGGAGTGCTGCTCTCTGCCGGCGCTCCGCTTGTCCCCCCTCGCTGCTTCAGCCAGTACCATCCTCCAGCAGCCACCAGAGCCAGGACGATGAGGGCCAGGAGAAGACCGAGCACCACCTCTGCCACGGGTGTGCCGGAGGAGTTCTCTGCGGGGAGAAGGCAGCTGCCAGGCTTGACCCCACCAGTCAGGAGATCTGGCTTCATCCCCAGCACCCTCCACAGCCAGAGCCCTGCACCTTCTGCTGGCACATGCTGGCCGGAGTGGCAGCCCTCCCTTGCGCTGTACACGATGTCATCTAGTGCCACCGTCCCCTCCATCGGCCACCTCTGCGTGGTCATCTCAAAGATGATCTGTGGGGAGGGGAAGGGATCTGAGGGGTGATGCAAGGGGCAGGCAAGTGGTCCCCATCAGGGGCAGGCTGCAGCCCCGGGCGGCTCTGCTCACCTGGAACTCGCTGGGGCTCTGCACAGGCAGCAGAGCACTCCGCCAGCCGCGGCTGCGGTGCCCGCTCACGCTCCACGCCGTGCGCTGCCCTGCCGTGCTCTGCAGCACCACCCGCAGCTCCCCGCGGGCTGCAGCGTGCCGGGGGACAGGCAGCCTGCTGTCAAAGGCCACCTGGACCCCCTGTAGCCAGCAAGCCCTTCTGGCTGTGCCACCCTTCACTGGGATGGCAATGCCCATCGAGCGTGGGCCACCCCCAGCACGCAGCTGGAGGCGAACTACAGCTCCCGGGGTCCCGCGGCTGGGCAGGAGGTTTGCAGGACCCGAGCAAGCCTCCTGCTCCTGTCATGGGCTGCTGCCACCCTCCCCCCTGCCCCGCGGCACTCACAGAGGTGCTCTGGGATGTCCATGTGGTACCAGAAGCGCAGGCAGGCAGCGGCGGCCGCGGGCAGGTGCTGGCTCTCCAGCCGGGCACTGGTGCCCCCCAGCCCCAGCACAGTGGTGTCGAAGTGCACATAATGACCTGGGTGGGCAAGGACAGAGCACAGGGTGGCCCCCAGGCCTGCAGCCCACCTGATGCATCCTGCTCCCTGCCAAAATGCCCAGAGTGATGCCCAGAGGACTACAGGCAGCCCCCAGCCCTCCTGCACCTTTGGAACTGAGATGTTCTCAGGCGAGGAGGGGACAGGGCTACAGTGGAACCAGCCCCCCCCAGGGACATAGTCATGGATGACCCTATCCATCCTCAGCTACTCTTCCTCACTCCAGGGAGCCCTGGGAGGGATGGGTGTTTCCTACCATTCTCTGTGCCCAGGGTGTGATCCTGCTCGGGGCCAGGGTACTTGGCAAGGGGCACTCCACTCTTCCAGCCCCAGGCAAAGCTGTGCAGGCGAGGGTCCAAGGGGCTGCTCCAGCCACACATGTCCTGCTCGAAGTCACAGGATGCTGGGAGGAAAGGGGGGGGGGCTGTGATGCACCCAGTGCTGCAACACCACTGCCCCACATGTGAGAGAGGGCACCCAGGGGCAGCAGCCCCCGGGCCCCTCCCCACCACACCCAGTGCTCCGTGGCCACGGCAGAGCCATTCCCCCATGGGTGCCCCATTCCCCCTGTCCAGTGCAGTGTGCCCTGCAGTGTGAGCTTTCACCTGGCTCGGGGCAGGCTCCATCCACCACGTGCAGGTCGTCCAGTGCGATGTACCCATGGGCACCCCCAGCACCCACTGCCTCGAATGTCACCTGCCACGGGGGTGGGAGCCACGCTGAGGCTGGCAGGCACCTGGCATCACCTCCAGCCTCTCCCCTGCTGGCAGCCTGCCCCCTCTCACCTGCCAGTCGCCACCAGGCTGGAGGGTGACTTGGCCACGGCGCCAGGTGCTGCCCTTCGCCCTGCTCACACTCATCACCTTCCTGCGCCCCCCTCTCTGCTCCACGAACACCCCGAGGGAGCCTGTCCGGGGCATACAGCGTGGAGGAGGGGTCCACGACTGTGCCATCCAGAGGCACCCACTGAGGGGAATCACAGTGCTCACCTGGGCTCTCGGTGCTCAGCTGGTGCCAGAAGGTCAGGCACTGGGTGGGTGCGGAGGGCTGGTAGAGCTGAGAGGTGAGGGCAACCACATGCCCTGCAGGCAGGGAGGCCCTGCCCGTGCTCACCACCATGTAATGGCCTGGAGGAGAGAAGCCCTCCTGCTGTGACCCCTGCCAGACTCTGAGCGAGGGGCAACCACTGGGCTGGGGATTCCCCACCCGGGGATGGGAAATTCTTCATTTGGGAAGTTCTGCTGTTAGGGAGCTCCGTACAGGAGTGGCCTCTGCACATCGTGGGCAGAGCAGGCAGGCAGGGAGGGTGGGACAGGGGCAGGCAGAACAGATAGGCAGGGCCGGTGTGGAGGGAAGGAAAAGCACTCAGCAAGGGCAGGCTGCGTGCTCAGTGCAGGCAGACAGGACACTCAGACAGGGCAGGGAGGAAGGCAGGACACAGGGCAGGCAGGGCAGGCAAGGAGGACAGGGATGATCAGCACAGGGAGGGAGGGCAGGGGCAGCAGGCAGGATGCTCGGGGCTGGGGCAGCAGGCAGGATGCTCGGGGCAGGGAGAGCAGGCAAGGAGGGACAGGGAAGGCAGATGAGATGAGGAGCACAGGCAGGGCCAGNAGGGCAGGGCAGGCAGGGGGTTCCCTGCAGCTCGGCGGTACCTGTGGCCGTGCCGGTGCTGTGGTCAGCCGCGGGGCCGGCAGCGCTGCCGCTGCTGTTGCTTTGCCTCCGCCACGAGTGCTGCCCGCTGGCCGCCAGCCCGCAGCTGTCCACCTCGAAGGAGCAGGAGGGCTTGGCCCTGCAGGACCCCTCCGTCAGCACCAGGTCGTCCAGCGCCATGTCCCCCAGGAACCTGTCCCTCAGGGCCTCGAAGGTCACCTGCCGTCGGCACGGCAGTGTCAGCGGGGCCGTGGCAGTGCCAGCGGGAGCGGGGCCGGGGGCACCTCGCCCTCACCCGGTACCGCCGCCGGCCCGTGGCGGGCAGCGTCGCCTGTCCCTGGTGCCAGATGCTGCCTCGGGTCCCCCGCTGGCTCCACAGCACTGTCTCCTCTCCTCCCTCCAGCCGCAGCTTGAGGCTCAGGGTGCCTGGGCAGAGGGGAGCGTTGGGCACCTGCCCTGCCCTGCTGGGGACCCCCCGGGGAGTGGGGCGTGTGTGGGGCACGCCCGGGGTGCTGCGGGCTCGCACCGATCTGTGGCCCTGCCAGGCGGTACCAGAAGGAGAGGCAGCGCCGAGCGGCCGCCGGCTCCTGGTAGTAGGTGAAGAGCTCTGCCCGCAGCCCCCCGCACCGCGCCGCGCACGGCTCCGCCGACAGCAAATAGCCTGAGCGTGGGGGACAGAGGGGAGAGTGTGCTGAGCTGT
>VWZI01021742.1:0-27149 GCA_013396835.1 Psilopogon haemacephalus
AGTGTCTTGCCAATGCCCGAATGCATCCAAAGCAATAACGGGACAACCCTTTTGTCCAATATGTATTCAGCTTGATATCTCCAGAGCAATGAATGTCTCATATCTGTGTATTTCCCCAGCTTTGTGAGTTCTGATGCTCAGATCTCATTACAAAACGACTAAACTTTCAAGGCTGGAATTCTCCTCTATGCATTCAAGAGAGTATCCATTAATGCATTATCACTGAGAGGTAACAGTAATTGCTTTTAGTTTAGTTGCTTACTGGGGGGGAGGGCTGAATCTTTGGAAAGAATATATTCCAGCAAACTGCCAGTGGAGGAATTTGCTGCTCCACTCTTTCAGGCTTTTTGTGACATTGGTACACCCATTTTGAGGTACAAAGGAAAAATCATATCACTAAGGTATGTTGTCTTGAAGTGTGCATCTCAGAAACCAACAGGGTGCAGCTGAGGAGTTCATGGATCACAAAAAAAAAAAAAACAAAAAAAACCCAACTTTGCTCTGAAATGAACCTTAGAGCATCAGCAAAATAAAATATGCTCTCAGGTTTTGTTCATATTTTGCATCTGGTTTTGGAGTTGCTATTACAAGAGGGATGTGGACATGCTGGAGTGTGTCCAGAGAAGGGCCACAAGGATGTTCAGAGGGCTGCAGCACCTCTGCTGTGAGGACAGACTGAAAGAGTTGAGGCTGTTCAGTCTGTAGAGGATGAGGTTTCCAAGTGACCCTATTGTGACAGTCCAGTATCTGAAGAGGGCCTACAAAAAAGCTGGAGAGGGACTATTTAGGCTCCCAGGTAGTGACAGGACTAGGGGGAATGGAGCAAATCTGGAGATGGGGATATTCAGATTGGGAGGGAGGAGGAAGTTGTTGAGCCTGAGAGTGGTGAGAGGCTGGAATGGGTTGCCCAGGGAGGTGTTTGGGGCCACATCCCTGGAGGTGTTTGCAGCCAGGCTGGATGAGGCTGTGGGAAGCTTAATCTAGGGTAGGGTGTCCCTGGGCATGGCAGGGGGGTTGGAACTAGATGATCCTTGTGGTCCCTTCCAACCCTGACTGATTCTATTCTATGATTCTACGTCTCATTTCTAACATGAAAATCTCTTGGCTTTCTAGCTCCTTTTCTCTCAAAAAGTGGTGGTGATGGATCACATGCAAGAAGATTGCCACCCAAGCTGGGGCAAGAAGCATAGTGAGATTCTCTAAGACAATCGTCAGGAGAAGCTCTGCACAGCTCTTCATTGAATTTGATGAGAATTTAGAACCCAAAATAGGTGTACCGTAGAATTAGGGGATCTGGCATATCATAGAATCATAGAGTCAGGGTTGGAAGGGACCACAAGGATCATCTAGTTCCAAATTGCCTGCCATAGACAGGAACACTTCACACTAGATCAGGCTGGCCACAGCCTCATCCATCCTGCCCTTGAACACCTCCAGGATGTGGCCCCAACCACCTCCCTGGGCAACCCATTGCAGTCTCTCACCACTCTCATGCTGAAAAACTTCCTCCTCATGTTCAGTCTGAATCTCCCCACCTCCAGCTTTGCTCCATTCCCCCTAGTCTTGTCACTACATGAGAGCCTAAATAGGCCCTCTCCAGCGTTTTTGTAGGCCCTCTTCAGATACTGGAATGTCACAATAAGGTCACTTGGAAACCTCATCCTCTACAGACTGAACAGCCTCAACTCTCTCTGTTTCTCCTCATAGCAGAGGTGCTCCAGCCCTCTGATTATCCTCATTGCCCTTCTCTGGACACCTTCCGGCACATTCATAGCCCTCTTGTAACAGGGGGTCCAGAAATCGATGCAGTACTCCAGGTGGAGGTCTCACCAGAGCAGAGCAGAGGAAGAGGATCACCTCCCTGGGGAAACGTCCTGGAACGAGCTGTCCAGGGAGCTGGTGGAGTCACCCACCCTGGATGTGTTTAAGGGTGGTTTGGATGTGGTGCTTAGGGATATGCTTTAAGGTGAACCTTGTATAGTTAGGGTTATAGGTTGGACTTGGCAATCCTGAGGGGCTTTGCCCACCTTCATGTTTCTGTGTGATTCTGTGAAATGATGACCTGTTCTAGTGGGAGGTGTCCCTGCCTATGGCACAGGGGGGTTGGAACTGGATGAGCTTTGAGGTCCCTTCCAACCTAAACCAGACTATGATTCTATGATTCTATGATTCTATGATGGCTACAGGAAAGGGGGAAATGGAAAATACGGTGGAAATACTGAGCAACCACAATGGAAATGAAACAAAAGATTTATAGAGAGTTAGAATGGGAGAAAGGAAAATAGGCAATAAAATAAAGGGAGAAAAAACCCAAAAAGCTGGCAAGCCAAATCAGAGTGAAAGAATAAAGTAATATCACTTGTCTGTGAGAAAAGTAATGCTGAGAAAAAGCATGAAGGAACACTCAGGAGGGCTGCTCAGAAAAATGAACATTTATGCAAAGCCTATCCTTTATCCAAGGGAAAATTCTATTTTTTCTAGGGATTTCACTTTCCCATCTATCCAGCAGCTATCACACAGTCACTTTACAGCAGTCTTCTTCTGGGAAGACTAAATTCAGTGGGAGAAGCTCATTTAACTCAGGATCCTAAACTACTAGCTTCAAACTGGCATGAGATGAAAGGAGAAGATGCTCATGAGAAGCTCTCAGGATAAAACCTGAGGAAACTAAGCACCTCTGTTGTGGCTACCTTTTCATAGACTCATAGAATCAGTCAGGTTTGAAAGGGACCACAAGGATCATCTAGTTCCAACCCCCCTGCCATGGGCAGGGACACCCTACACTAAATCAGGCTGGTCAGAGCCTCAGCCAGCCTGGCCTTGAACACCTCCACCTGCCATGGGGCTGCCTAGCTGTCTGACTGCCATGGGCAGGGACACCCTACCTAGATCAGGCTTTTCAGAGCCTCATCCAGCCCGCCCTTAAACACCTCCACCTGCCATGGGGCTCCCTGGCTGCTACATCTATGAGATCTCATAGCTGGATTTAAGAGCAAACCATTATTTGATTTTAACACCATTTTTTGCTTTTAAAAAATAGTGCAGTAGACTTCCAGTGCATTTCATTCTACTTGGCACACCTTGTTATTTCTCTTTCCTAGTGTGGCAAGGCACATCCAATTCCCTGCCCCACTGGAGGTTTGAGTGGGGTGGGAAACATTTTTTCTCCCCCTCATTTCTGTCATCAGAGATATGGAATGTGGAGAGAAGTAGGTGTGAAGTTCCTTTTCCCACCCGCCATGGGCTTGAACAGGGAAGGAACAAATTACCCCAGCATATATATATGGCAACTGGACACATTTTCTAGTCAGACCTTGAGTTGGACCTTGAGCTGGGCCTTGAGTGGGACGTTGAGCCAAAGCTTGAGTCAGACCGTGAGGAGCATCTGGAATATCACTGAGGAGAAAGTGCAGGGTCCCTGCTTTTGCACCATCGCATCCTGGCTTCCTGCTGCAGGGACCTGCCTCTGCGGTAAACTGCCATTGTTCGTGGGAACACCGTGGAGCACTCCAGCTTTGCCCTGCGTTGCTTCACAATCCTGGCTTGGAGAAAGCCATATCTATAGTCATTTTGGACTTTGGCAGGCATTGGACTCTGTACCACGTTGATCCACTGCTGGATCACAATTTGCACACCACTGCGAAAGACACTGCCGCAAAGGTGCCAAGGGACCACCTCGAAATTCCTACTCCACCGCCTTGAGTAGCACAGACGTTCCCTAAGTCTCCTCACTGCCTTTCATTTGTAATTAGGACAAAGTTGTTTTATGCCCAAACCTTTTCCAAAATTTTCTGCTTTTCCTAAATTGCCTGAAAAGCATCCTTGCAAAGATTTTTCCAAATGAATCAGAGAGAGTTGGGGCTTTTCAGCCTGGAGAAGAGAAGGCTTCGAGAAGACCTTACAGCAGCCTACCAGTACCTGAAGGGGGCCTACAGGAAGGCTGTGGAGGGACTATTCACAAGGTCTTGTAATGACAGGATGAGGGGGAATGGGTTCAAATCGGTGGAGGGGAGATTTGAATGGGATGTTAGGAGGAAGTTCTTCAAAGTGAGGATGGTGAGGCGCTGGCACAGGTTGCCCAGTGAGGTTGTGGCTGCTCCCTCCCTGGAGGTGTTCAAGGCCAGGCTGGATGAGATCTTGAGCATCATGATCTAGTGGGAGGTGTCCCTGCCTATGGCACAGGGGGGTTGGAACTGAATGATCTTTGAGGTCTCTTCCAACCTAAACCATTATATGATTCTATGATTCTACAAAGGAGCCAAGGGATCACCTTGAAATTCCTACTGCATTGCCATGAGAGGCACAGATGTCCCCTAAGGCTCCACACTGTCTTTCGTTTATAAGTAGGGCAAAGCTGTCTTATGCCCAAAACTTTCCCAAAATGTTCTGCTTTTCCTAAATTGCCTGAAAAGCATCCTTGTGAAGATGTTTCCAAACGAATCAGAACCCAAATTTAAACTGGTTTGTACCCAGATTGCAGGCGAGACTCTTGGAAATTAGAAAAACTACATAATTATAATTCCTGCCTCGTTAATTGCCCCACAATCAATTCACCTAGACAATCAGAACAGCAAGTCTGATGTAAGAAGGGGCTAGAGCAAAAAAAAGAAGCTGAGCCAAGTAGTGCAGAGCCATCAGTCCTGACAGCTTCAGTGTCACAGATGCAAAGAGGAACAAAGTTTTAGCAGCAGAGTTAGCCATGTGGAGCCTCCTTTTTCAGAAATTACAATTACCTTAATGAGTGTACTAAGCAAAAGCAAAGCATTATATAAGAAATGCCAGATGGGAGCCATAATGAAATTTGCAGCTGAAATCATTTAAGGAAGAAAACAATAATCCCAAAGGTGAATGCATTCAAACAGAGACTTGTGTTTATGGAAAAGAGGTTCAAGTTATTATCCTAAATTATAGAAGGGATATGATTAATTTTTTAGCTGAATGTGTAACTGATAAGTACTGTTGGGATTGGGTTTTGGGGTTTTTTTTGGGGGGGTGTTGGCAGGGTTTTCTTCATTTCAGGTTGTGTTCAGTTCTTACATTGTGCATTTCTTTGTAATGTATTGATATATTTTGTGGTGTTTTCCTCTCAACTTAGCCTAACAATGGAAAAGGAAAAGAAAAATATAAAATCAGTGAATACTAAACTAATGTTCAAATGTGTTTTGGGAAGGAGACTTAAATTACTTATCATTATCACAGAATCACACAGAAAATATACAGGTTGTAAAAGACTCTCAGCATCACCAAGTCCGACCTACAAGATTCACCTTAAAGTATATCCCTAAGCACCACATCCAAACCACCCTTAAACACATCCAGGGTTGGCAACTCCACCACCTTCCTGGGCAGCTCATTCCAGTGCCTGACCACTCTCTTCATGAAAAACCTTTTCCTAATGTCCAATCTAAACCTCTCCAGCCTCAGCTTGAGGCCATTCCCTTTGTTCTGTCCCAAATTACCTATGAGAAGAAACCAGCACCAGCCTCTACTTCCTTCACTTATCATTATCCTTCTATTTACTCTTTAAGTGATGAAAAGGAAAATCAACCAAATGATGAGATGATCGTGAGCTAATTAAAAAGCAAGAGCCACAAAGAAATATTCCATAAATAGATTAGGACCTTGTGTCTGGGGGGAGGGGGTTGCTGGTTGTACCTGCCACAGATGGAAAAACGGAGCTAAGCTCAACCATATGGACAGGCAGACAGGAATCAGTCTTGCCTCAACTCTTCCAGGAAATATCAGAAAGGAGTACTCAGGGATTATGTCTTAATGATAAATGAGCACAGAATGGGCCCCTGAATCCCAGAAAAAAATGACAAAGAGACTCAGCAGCAAGTCCAGGCCTGCTATGAGGAACAGAGATAGTGCTATTTGGTGAAGATTTGGCTACAGACTAGCTTCTGAGCCTCAAGGATTATTCCTCTTCAGCTTTCCTGGTTGCGAAAAGGCATCCAATGGGAGCCATGCTGCCAGTTGTATTAAAAAGATGCTTGAAATGCATGTTGGCCAGGGAACAAATGGAAAGAATGGCAGCCAGATGATTCAATGCTTGGCTGCACATGTTTCCTCAGCTGCCAATAGTTCAGGGTCTGAGTCAATAATAAGCCTCCATCTTCTTTCTCTGCTGCAGAGCTGCTCAAATCAAAGAAAAGAAACAGCAGAAGATAATCCACAGACTGATCTGCAGTTGTCTTTTACAGAACAATGCCTTGGCTTTCTGGGATTGCAGTACAGACTGCCTTTGCCTTGGCATATCTGAAGAGAGAAGTCCTGTTGTTCCCCAAATTAATTTTTAAATACTTCCACACCAAGGAGCCAGATGAACACAAAATTCTTATGGGAATTCCGTGCTGTGAGGGGTGATAACTCATTTTGCACGCCTCAGTGTTCACAGGTGCAGCACCTTGGAATGGTGCACTGCTCAAAGCTCATTGTGCTGGTTTGAACTAATTGGAGGATTTGAAGGAGAAATTAGACTATAGGCTGAGAGAGGAAAATACTGATGATGCTACCTCACTCATAGCTTTACTGAGAAAGAAAAAAAAAGTTTTAAGAGTTGTAACCCAAATATGGATAAGTCAGATGGTTTCAGACCACTCTGGGCTGTGGCTGCTCCTGCATGGCTTACTCCTTTTGTAGCTGAATCTGAATAATTCCACTAACTTATTTTCCTGCTGCTAACCCCCCTGGCCGATCTATGTTCACCTATCTGCTGCATAAACAGATGGTGAGATAAGATTGGGGAAGGGGGGAAAGGTGGTAGGGGTGGTTAGAGATCCCTCTTAGGGATTTTGATCTCTGGGAGGGCTGTGGTGTTTCTGTATTGCCTTTTCACTCTATCTATTTGTAAATATCTCTTAGACATTGTAAATATCTGCTGGTATATTGTGCATTGCTGTAAATATAAAGCTTCATTTATTAACTTCCAGCTGACTGAGTCCTAGCTTGGATTATTTCAAAGTTGGGGCGGGGTGGGGGGGGGACGGGACGGACATGAACAGCTAACTGCCAAACCACCACACTCTCTAAAACCTTCTGAGAACCCCCTCTATTAGGGCAATGTAAGTCAGAACCCCAAAAATGCTGTGCAAAAGAAGCATTAGATCAATATTCACTTAAAGAACGTGACTTAAGCCAGTGAAGAATATCACCCATTTCAAAAGTACTTGGATGTTGTATTTCAACCACTGAAACTCTTCCCAGGAATTTACAGTCTTTGCAATAACTATGATATTGTGGATGCTACATTAATTCTCTTTCTCCTCAGAAGACTCTAATTATCTTTGGGTTTTATTTAAAGATATATTATCACTCATATCCCAGGACATACATCCAATTCACAAACTAGAAACAATCTCAATTTCCCTTCTCAGTTTACCCACAATTCTATGTGAGCATTTCATAACTGCTTTTAATTTCATTTTAAGCTCTGCCACTTCAAATCGTCTCCAAGCATTTAATTAAATAGCATCCTCAAGAGACAGGTAATCCATCTAGATTGTGTAATAGTTATTCAAATGCATGTGGCTTTGCAATCTCCCTCAGAAATATGACTCACATAATTTAATCTCCCAGTTCTGGAGCCCCCACCACAAGAAGGACATGGAACTGTTTGAGAGAATCCAGAAGAGGGCCACGAAGATGCTCAGAGGTCTGGAGCAGCTCTGCTATGAGGACAGGCTGAGAGAGTTGGGGCTTTTCAGCCTGGAGACGAGAAGGCTTCCAGGAGACCTTAGAGTAGCCTTCCAATATCTAAAGGGGGCCTACAGGAGGGCTGAGGAGAGGGACTGCTGACAAAGTCTTGTAATGACAGGATGAGGGGGAATGGGTTCAAACTGGCAGAGGGGGAATTTAAACTAGATGTTAGGAGGAAGTTCTTCACAGTGAGGGTGACAAGACACTAGAACGGGTTGCCCAGGGAGGTTGTGGCTGCTCCCTGGCTGGAGGTGTTCAAGGCCAGGCTGGATGAGGTCTTGAGCGACCTGATCTAGTGGGAGATGTCCCTGCCTACAGCACAGGGGGGTTGGAACTGGATGATCTTTGAGGTCTCTTCCAACCTAAACCATTCTAAGATTCTATGATTCTATCAATTGCTTCTAGCTTTTACAAGAAACAGGTTAATTAGATTTTAAATATCTGGGGAAAGGTACAGTGTCGTGGTAGCCCTGATGGGTCAAAACAGGCCTATACATGTGCTGGCTTGCTCTCCTTCCTTCTGTTTTGGGGAGAAGCAACCACGGGAAAGAGAACAAAAGACCTGGAGCCATGGAGTTTAAGGACACAGGCTTGCCCAAACTTGTTTTGATCCTGCTTGCATCCTGTGGCAAACAGAGTAGATACACTTGGCTTGTACTAACCTTGAGCAGGGCCTATGCTCTTCCCTAATATGGGTATAGCAAGCCTGTAGCTTCACCTAATATGGTCAAACTTGGCTAACTGACACTCTGATTGGCTAATCTATGTCCAAAGGCCCATTAGTCTCAAGCATTGCTATAAATCAGATGAACAGGAACCACAACATGCTCTGCCATTGTAATCGTGCTCTGCTGCTGTATCTGTGCCTACTGCTACTGCCACTGGTAGTAATAATGCCTTATTGTTTTATAGCATTATATTTGCTAAGTTATAACTCAGAACAGCCTGGAAACTACCTGCTTCAAAACAGCTTTAATCACCTTCATGCATAAGACCTGCACAGTGTGACACCATACTGAGATTATTCATCTCAGGACATCCTACCAACGCCTGACGAGACAAGCAGCCCTGGAGGCACACAGGTGATACAGAGAAAGCCAGGACCAGGTCAGAGATATTCGGCCACTTTCTCCAGCTTCCTGTGAAGCCCGGAGACTGAGGAGAGACTGAGGGAGCTGGGGTTGTGTAGCCTGGAGAGGAGGAGGCTCAGGGATGACATCATTGCTGTCTACAACTACCTAAAGGGAGGTTGTAGCCAGGTGGGGTCGATCTCTTCTCCCAGGCATCCAGCAAGAGAACGAGGGGACACAGTCTCAAGTTGTGCCAGGGGAAGTATAGGCTGGATATTAGGAGGAAGCTGTTGCCAGAGAGAGAGTGATTTGCATTGGAATGGCAATTCCGTCGAAGGCCTTGCTGGATATTAAGACTCCTGATTCTTCATAGAATAGAATAGAATAGAACAGAATAGAATAGAATAGAATAAGCCAGGTTGGACGAGACCTCCAAGATCATCCACTCCAACCTAACACCCAGCCCTATGCAATCAACTAGACCATGGCACTAACTGCCCCATTCAGGCTTTTCTTCAACACGTCCAGGGATGGTGATGCCACCACCTCTCTGGGCAGTCCATTCCAATGCCAATCACTCTCTCTGCCAACAACTTCCTCCTAACATCCAGCCTATACCTCCCCTGGCACAACTTGAGACTGTGTCCCCTCATTCTGTTGCTTGTTGCCTGGGAGAAGAGCCCAACCCCACCTGGCTACAACCTCCCTTTAGGTAGCTGTAGAGAGCAACGAGGTCTGCCCTGAGCCTCCTCTTCTCCAGGCTAAACAATCCCAGAATGCTGAATAATGTTGGCTGTACACTCTCAAACTTCCATTAAGAAACTTCTTTCAAAAAGATCTAGCTACTAATAGTGAAGCAGCTATCAGAAAACATTTCAATAATCTTTCTCAGTTGTCTGTAAATTATTTACATCAGGCTCTTACCCGGCCCAGCTGAATCTGCAGAATTAATGCCATCATCAGAAAGGAAAATAAAGTATTCAGGAAAACTACAACATGCCCGGAGAGGGGGGAAACAAAACAAACACAAAACCCAATAGTCAATGGAAGTTTGTACTCCACTGAGCAATACCTGAGAGAAAATGCTTCATTCAATGCACTGTCTCACAACCTATGGTTGACTGGCATGACGTAGTAAAACTGGGCAACAAGTTTCTTAGAATAGTTCTACAAATTTAGACTAGACTAGACTAGACTAGACTAGACTAGACTAGACTAGACTAGACTAGACTAGACTAGACTAGACTAGACTAGACTAGACTAGACTAGACTAGACTAGACTAGACTAGACTAGACTAGACTAGACTAGACTAGACTAGACTAGACTAGACTAGACTAGACTAGACTAGACTAGACTAGACTAGACTAGACTAGACTAGACTAGACTAGACTAGACTAGAATAGAATAGAATAAGCCAGGTTGGAAGAGACCTCCAAGATCATCCAGTCCAACCTAGCACCCAGCCCTAGTCAATGGCACCAAGTGCCCCATACAGGCTTTTTTTTAACACCTCCAGGGATGGTGAATCCACCACCTCCCTGGGCAGCCCATTCCAATGCCAATCATTCTCTCTGGGAAGAACTTCTTCCTAACATCCAGCCTGAACCTCACCTGGCACAACTTGAGACTGTGTCCTCTCATTCTATTGCTTGTTGCCTGGGAGAAGAGCCCACCCCCCACCTGGCTGTAACTTCCCTTCAGCTATTTGTAGACAGCAATGAGGTCACCCCTGAGCCTCCTCCTCACCAGGCTGCACACGCCCAACTCTTTCAGCCTCTCCTCACAGGGCTGTGCTCCAGGCCCCTCACCAGCTTCGTTGCTCTTCTCTAGACATGTTCCAGTACCTCAACATCTCTCTTGAGGTCATAGTTTTTGTCTTTGAGCTTTGAGAAGGCAGGCAAATCTGGCACAGGAGCAGTGTGTGCCTCCTGGAGCTTGGTCTTCTGAGTTTCTAATCTCAGGTGTAACTCTTCCCTGGGGAGCAGCTGTCATTGTGGTGTGTAGAGAGCACTTCAGGGAAAATGTGACTTCCTTAATTTTACCTCTGGTTTAGAAAATGTTCTGCTGCATGTCCATGGACAAGTTAATCTTTCATGCCACGTTAGGTGCTCAAGTTCTTCAAGCACTCATTACTCCTGAAAGGTATTAATTTGTCATCTGCTCAGCACAGGGAATCTCTCACCTTACCTGGAGTATCTAGAAGGAAATTGCCTTCCCAAATTACAAGGCTAAGGTTTGGTTTCTGCCAGCCGTTGTTAGAAGTAAGGAGGGATTCAAATATTCAATTCGGGACTCCTTGGAAGTGAGCATTCCCTACCCCTTCCCCTTCCTCCAGAGGTGTTTAAGGCCAGGCTGGATGAGGCTCTGCACAGCCTGATCTAGTGTGAGGTGGCAGGGGGGTTGGAACTAGATGACCCTTGTGGTCCCTTCCAACTCTGACTGATTCTATGGTTCTATGATTCTGTGATCCTGTGATCATCTACTTCCAACCCCCCTGCCTTGGGCAAGGACAATTAGTGTCCTGGATCCCAAGATTTTATGTTATCCTTACAAGAAGACTAAGTTGAAGCTTCATAGAGACAGCAGAAATTGGGGAGGTATAGGTGGAAAAATCTCCACCTCCAGAGGACTTTTTTGTGGTCCCTGAATCTTTTTCCTCTGTTACTGGAAATTTATTACAGAACTATTGGAATGTCAGAAATAGTTTGCCTCTTGTGTAAGTGGAGGGATGTTAAAATGGATTATATCCCCTTTATGTCTGGAGCCCACTGCTTCCTGCTGGCTAAGCGATTCTGGAAGCACTTAGGTAGAATTTAGGCTGTAAAAGTGTGAGTCTTCACACAGAATTTATTTGGAGACAAAGAAATGTCAAGTCCAAGCGTGGGGAGCCAAAGCAACCTTACACACTTCAGGTGATGTGATTTAGTAACTCAAACAGTACTTTTGCCAACAGTAGGCTTTTTTAAATTTCATTTTTCCTCATTCCTGAGTCTTCCAAATCACCCTTATGGGCTGTGTAAAGCAATAGCTTAATCCTGAGATAATGAAGTTTCCAGGAATAAAGAAATATCCATTCTCTGAGAAACTTTGTGCAGTCCTGGAACAAATTAAATCCCCTTAGCTCAACTGTACTGGCTTCAGCTGTTTGAAGCAGTGAGCAGCCAACTGCTACAGGATGCCAATCAATGCTTCCATGACTCCCTACACCCCCTAAATTAATTTTTTTTTATCATCTGCAGCTAGTTCATACACAGTAAAGAATGATTTTTTAAAAGCAAGATTTTTCCACCTATGCCTCCCCAATTTTTGCTCACTCTATGAAGCTTCAACTTAGCCTTCTTGTAAGGATGACATAAAATCTTTGAACCTAGGACACTAATTGTCCTTTCCCGTAGCAGGGGGGTTGGAACTAGATGATCACAGAATCATAGAATCAGTCAGGGCTGGAAGGAACCACAAGGATCATCTAGTTCCAAACTCCCTGCCATGGGCACAGACACCTCACACTAGACCAAGCTGTCTACAGCCTCATCCAGCCTGGCCTTAAACGCCTCCAAAGATGGGGTTTCCACTACCTCTCTGGGCAATCCCTTCCAGTATCTCATGCTGAATAACTTCTTCCTAATATCCAGTCTGAATCTACCCATTTCTAGCTTTGTTCCATTCCCCTCAGTTGTATTACTACCTGACAGCCTAAAAAGTCCCTCCCCAGCTTTCTTGTAACCCCCTTCAGATACTGAAAGGCCACAATAAGGTCACCTCGGAGCCTTCTCCTCTCTAAACTGAACAGCCACTATTCTTCCAGTCTCTCCTCATAGCACAGGTACTCCAACCCTCTGATCATCCTTGTGGCCCTTCTCTGGACACCTTCCAGCACATTCATAGTCCTCTTGTAACAGGGATTCCAGAACTGGATGCAGTACTCCAGGTGGGGTCTCACCAGTGTGGAGTAGAGTGGCTCTGCTGCCCACACTTCTCTTGCTGCAGCCCAAGCTCTGCTTGGCTTTCTGGGCTGCAAAAGCACACAGGCAGCTCATATTGAGCTTCTCAGTTCTTGGATGTTTTTGTTCAATAGCACATATTTTTGGCTAACACATTTTGGATGTATAATCTGATAAATTGCAAGCAGTGCTCTAGAACTTAACCATGTGTGCTAGCACACAATCAAAAATGTGTATTTTTCTTCCTTGTGTATGTACATAAAATTTCCAGTGCCAAGAAGTGTGTAAATGATAGTTAAGAGGTTGGAACACTGAAGCTTGATGATCCCTGATCATGGAGGACATTGTTTCCAGGAAAGGCAATTGAATTCCTCAAGCCTCCTCTTCTCCAGAGTGAACAGACCCAACTCTTTCAAGTCTGTCCTCAGAGCAGAGGTGCTGCAGCCCTCTGAGCATCCTTGTGGCCCTTCTCTGAACACACTCCATCAATACTCCAGGTGGGGGTCTCACCAGAGTGGAGTAGAGGGGGGGACATCACCTCCCTCAACCTGCTGACCACACTTTTCCTGATGCAGTCCAGGATCTGGTTGGCTCTTTGGGCTGCAAGTGCACACTGCTGGCTCCTATTGAGCTTCTCGTCCACCAGCACCCCCAAGCCCCTCTCCTCAGGGAGCCTTGAGATCCCTTCCAGCCCCGACAATTCTATGATTCTATGATAATTTAAAATATTTCATTGTGAAAATCCTCATCTCCTCATAAAGTACACATAGTTTTATTAAAATACTAGATTAAGAATAATTGATCTAGGAAAAACCTCTCCCATGAAAGCTGGAAACTCTCTGGCTGCAGTGATAATTTTTTTTGTGACGCAGAGAGAAAAGGACATGCTGTTATGGTTTGGAAATTGTAGGGCAAACTTGTAGGCCTGTTTTATTTTCAGTTCTATTTGGATCCTTTCATGCTTTCTCAGAAACCAATTCTCCACAATTCTGCAAACAAATTGCAATTTATGAGAAAAAAAAAAAAAAAAAAAGAGAGAGAGAGAGAGAAAATAAGCAAAAAAGCAAAAGCTCGGTACAAAAAGTACTGGATATGGTTCCTTGATGCCTGAGTGCTATAAATCCATCTTATTAAATTACTCACATTGTCATTGCATCTTGTGTCTAGAAGTGAATGTCCTTCACCTGGAATCACACTGCCAAGGGCTAAAACTGTCTTTCAGAAGTTCTCCTTCACTGTCAGGTTTCTCCATCCTCTTTGCCTGCTTTCAACTGCTGTAAAACAGAATAAAATCACTATCAGTTTGAAAGATTTGAGTTATGTTCCTGTAAACTCCCAAGTTTTTTTTGGGACAGCAGGGAGTAAATGACAATAGATAGGACGTCGAGAGTCTTGTACTCAGTTTCACAGAATCATTGAGTCACGGAATGTCAGGGGGCTGGAAGGGACCTCCAAAGCTCATCCAGTCCAAGCGCTCTGCCAGAGCAGGATCACCTAGACCAGATCACACAGGAATGTGTTCAGGCAGGTTTTGAATATCTCCAGAGAGGAAGACTCCACAACCCCCCTGAGGAGCCTGTTCCAGTGTTCTGTCACCTTCACAAGGAAAAAAATTGCTCCTCATGTTTAAACTAAACTTTCTATGCCTCAGTTTCCACCCATTGCTGCCTGTCCTGCAAATCAAGCATCACTGAGCAGTCTGGGCTGAGCCTCCTGGCACTCACCCTGCACATCTTTATAAACATTGATGAGGTCATCTCTCAGGCTCCTCTTCTTCAAGCAGCACAGCCTCAGCTCCCTCAGCCTTTCCCCATAAGAGAGATGTTCCATTTCTTTCATCATCTTAGTGATACTAAGAGATTAGTAAATGGGTCTGTAAGCACTGGAACTTGCAATCACATTATGCTGAAACCAGGAAAGCTGGGAGCAGAAGACAGAGCTCCCATGCTCTGGATCAGATCAGTGATAATGAACAGCAGTAGTTCTTTCCCACAACTATGATATAACAGTATTTGGTGCTAGTTTGTAATTTGCATTTTCTTCATCAGCTTTCAAATTTGCAATCTTTCTTCAGCATGTTTCAATTTTTTTTCATTCAGAAATTAAGCTGCTCATAATGACCAAATCCCTCAGACTCTCCTCATAAGAGAGATCATAGAATCACAGAATGGTTTAGGTTGGAAGAGACCACAAAGATCACCCTGTTCCATCCTCCTGTGCCATAGGCAGGGTCACCTCCCACTAAATCACAATGCTCAAGACCTTATCCAGCCTGGCCTTGAACACCTCCAGGGAGGGAGCAGCCACAACCTCCCCGGGCAACTCCATCATCTTTGTGACCCTGTACTGGACTCTTTCAAGCAGTTCTATGCCTCTCTTGAACTGCAGGGCCCAGAAGTGAACACTAGGTTGGAAGAAACATCAAAGATTATCAACTTCTAAGCCATTAGCATGAACCTTCACAGCTTTATAAAATCATAGCTACACATTCAGCTCATTCTGACCATGTATATTCCTCACTACAGCAAAATAGAGCAAAAATCACTGTGATAGCCTTTCCCAGTGCAGCACTTGGCTTTTGTTTTCAGGCAATTACAAACAAAGGGGTAACATTTCCATTATTATTATTATTATTATTATTATTATTATTATTACTATTATTGTCATAGAATCATAGAATGATTTAGGTTGGAAAGGACCTAAAAGGTCATCCAGTTCCAACTCCCTGCCATAGGCAGGGAAACCTCCCACTAGAACAGGTCATAGAATCATAGAATGGTTTAGGTTGGAAGGGATATTAAAAACCATCCAGTTCCAACCCCCCTGTGCCATAGGCAGGTACACCTCCCACTAAATCAGGTCGCTCAAAGCCTCATCCAACTTGGCCTTCAACACCTCCAAGGAGGGAGCAGCCACAACCTCCCTGGGCAACCTGTGCCAGTGTCTCACCACCCTCATGGGAAAGAACTCCTCCTAACATCCCTTTTCAATCTCTACTCTGCCAGCTTAAACCCATTACTGCTCATCCTGTCATTACAAGACCTTGTCAATACTCCCTCCTCAGCCCTCCTGTAGGCCCCTTTCAGAAATTGGAAGGCCACTCCAAGGTCTCCTGGAAGCCTTCTCTTCTCCAGGCTGCAGAGCCCCAACTCTTGTAGCCTGTCCTCATAGCAAAGCTGCTGCAACCCTCTGAGTATCTTTGTGGCCCTTCTCTGGACTCTCTCCAGCAGTTCCATGTCCTTCTTGTGCTGAGGTCTCCAGAACTGCACACAGTACTCCAGGTGGGATCTGAGGACAGCAGAGCAAAAGGGCATAATCCCCTCCCTTGCCCTGCTGGCCACTTTTCTCCTGCTGCAGCCCAGTCTTTCTCCTTGTGTAGCAGCAAGTATTCTAATTAATCTTCTGTATAATCTCTGTTTCCTTTTTATGGATGTATTTACTTCTGAAATAGCCTTTTTTTTTTTCTTTTCTTCTTCATAACCACCATTTTTTAGGATGTTATCTGATCATGACACAGGCACATTCATCCCTGAGCTGCACTTGTTTAGAGTTAGAAACCCAGAATTTATAAACACTACATTCAGTCTTATTATTATTGTTTTCACCATTGCTATTATTATTGTTAACATTATTATTTTAAAAGTGAAATAGTGTTTCTTACAGAAATATTTAGTAACTAAAAGCCTTTAACCATTTTTTCTTTATTTATTCTGCTGGGGTTTTTTGTTTGTTTGTGGGGTTTTGGTGAGTTTTTTTTGTACTGACAGTCTTTAAAACTGCTTTAAACTGTGCTGGACAACATTAATAAATTAATTATAATAATATTCAGGTGCATAAAATAGATTTCAGTAGCAGAATGGTGACTAAAAAAAACCAAACAAACCAGGTATTAGATATGTGACAGACTGTGGAGAAGCCCAAAATTAGTATGTGTACCTGAAAGGCTTCCCCAGTGATAAATCCACAGGGAGGGAAATGCCTTCCTGAAACACTGATTAATGCTCAACTGCTGAAGAGCAACAGGGTTTGAGAGGTCCCCCTGTATTCAGCATTTCTGACCAGGTGTTCTCTGCTCAGCACAGAGGCTGCTGAAATGCTCATCTGCCTCCAGGCAGTGGGATCCCCAGCGGGGAAGCCCTGGCATCTGTGCTGACAGAAAACAGCCAGCAGTGTGGGCAAGAGGAGGGGAGATGTTAGAATGAGTGTTACCAAAAAAATCTCTTGAAGTACTGAAAGATTTGGCATGTGAGGTTATGTACATCTATAGTTTTCTATAGGTATATGTGTTTTATAGATAACTAGACTTTAATTAGAGCCACGAGGATGATTTGGGGACTTGAGCATCTCCTCTCTGAAGAGAGACGGAGAAAACATCTCTCCTACGAAGAGAAGACTAAAAGGAGATCTGATCAATGGGTGGAAATAGCTGAGGGGTGGGTGTCAGCTGGATGGGGCCAAGCTCTTTTCAGTGGTCTGCAGTGATAAGACAAGGAGCAGCAGCTACAAAGTTAAACATAGGTTTCACCCCAACTGTCCTGGTAGGGCATAAATCCTGCCAAATTAGTTCAAACCCCTGCTCTCTTCCTCCTCCTGTAGCAAGGTCAGGGGGGTTGAAGGATGTGAGCAAATAGTGAGGGTTTGCTCAAGAAAGATCTGAAGGCACATAGAATCATAGAATGGTTTAGGTTGGAAGAGACCTCAAAGATCATCCTGTTCCAACCCCCCTGTGCCATAGGTAGGGACACCTCCCACTAGAACAGGATGCTCAAGACCTCATCCAGCCTGGCCTTGAACACCTCCAGGGAGGGAGCAGCCACAACCTCCCTGGGCAACCTGTTCCAATGTCTAGCCATGACCAGGTCAGGTGTCTTGTGCTGTCCCTCAAGTGTTAGGGTGGACACCTAGGCGCAGGGCTTGGAACTCATTGGGCAAAACAATGGACACTAATGCCTATTGGCCAGTTTCACCCTTCAAAATAGTATATTTAAGGGAGGTGATTTAGAGCCTTTGTATTTCTTTTCCTCTTGCTTTCACCAGGACTGGAGATCTATTCACACCTCTTTCACAGCGGCCACGTGTTTCCAATGTGCATTGCAGTTTGCACCAGCAGTGGCAAGGCAAAACTTTCCTTCTCCTTCCCCGGGACTCTGTACCTATCATGTCTGTGACCATAGGCAGGGTTAGAACTTCCCCTGTTACCAGCTTCCCTCTTTACCAAGTTCTGACTGTTTAAACTGTTTAAGCTCTTTAATTCTGTGTTTATTAATAACCTTTGTGTAATTGCCTCTTGTCGACCGAACATCCAAAGAACCTCAGGGAATTTTCCCTAATTTTTTAATATTAATAATAAGAGATTAACATTCAGAAAAATTAATAACTCATAACCAATTATTAATAATCACAACAGCAACATGAGGAGAAGCTTCTTTACAGTGAGGGTGACAGAGCCCGGGAGCAGGCTGCTCAGAGATGTTGTGGTGTCTCCTTCCCTGGAGACTTTCAAAAACCCATCTGGATGCATTCCTGTGTGAATTACCCTGGGTAATCCTGCATTTGGCACTCAATAATCTCTGGAGGTCCCTTCCAACCTCTAACATTCTGTGATTCTGTGATTTATTAATATAATCAGAATGGGTAGGTTACATATTGTCATTTTATCTTTCTCTAATTAAGAAGATAACACAGTATTTGAGTTTGGATGCATTACCTACAATCCCTGCCTCCACTTCTTGTGAGAAATGTTCGCAAACTGTGATTTTTCTTTTTCATTATTAATGGCCTGTAAAAGCAATTCTCACACTACTTCTCAGTCTAAGTCTGAAATGTCTATTTATTACAGCAGCAGCATCTGCAGTAGAATATTTTGCTGTGAAATCTATCTATGAGCATTGCTTCACTTTCTGAGTGAGTAATTGCCTGATTCTTTTTCTCCAGAGCGCAGAAGTAAGACAAGAAGTAACACCTACAAAGTGGAACAGAGAAGGTTTCACCCTAAGATGAGGAGAAACTTCTTTACAGTGAGGGTGATGAAGCCCTGGAGCAAGCTGCACAGAGAGGTTGTGGAGTCTCCTTCTCTGGAGGCTTTCAAAACTCACCTGGTTGCATTCCTGTACAAACTAGCCTGGGGGATCCTGCTTTGCCAGAGGGTTTGGAATTGATGATCTCTGGAGGTCCCTTCCAACTTCTATGGTTCTATGATTCTGTAATTGGTGAGTCTTCACACCACTCTAGCTATAAAAATCTGTAAAACAGGTACATTTTTATTTTTTTAACAATATAAGGGCTCTGCTTATTAAAAAAAAAAAAAACAAAAAAACAAAAAACTTCATTCATATTATCACAAAAACAAATTCACCAAGGGTGGAGCAGGTTTCACTATAGCTAGCCATCCATAGGAATACCAAGAGCTAAAAGGCATCTCAAAGCAGCAAGAGGGGTTTGGGTTCATTGGAAGGCAGGGAACACCAAAGCAGTAAGAAAAACTCAACTAAGGGATAGAAAGTATGGTAGGAAGACTGTGTGAAGTTCTGGAGCCCCTAGCATAGGAAGGACATGGAACTGCTGGAAGAGTACAGAGGAGGGCTACAAAGATGATCAGAGGGCTGGAGCACCTCTGCTATGAGGACAGGCTGAGGGAGTTGGGGCTTTTCAGCCTGGAGAAGAGAAGGCTTCTAGGAGACCTTATAGCAACCTTCCAGTATCTGAGGGGGGCCTACAGGAGGGCTGGGGAGGGACTATTGACAAGGTCTTGTAATGACAGGGTGAGGAGGAATGGGTTCAAATTGGCAGAGGGGAGATTTGAACGGGATGTTAGGAGGAAGTTCTTCACAGTGAGGGTGGTGAGGCGCTGGCACAGGTTGCCCAGGGAGGTTGTGGCTGCTCCCTCCCTGGAGGTGTTCAAGGCCAGGCTGGATGAGGTCTTGAACAACCTGATCTAGTGGGAGGTGTCCCTGCCTGTGGCACAGGTTGTTGGAACTGGATGATCTTTGAGGTCTCTTCCAACCTAAACCATTCTATGATTCTATGATGTCACAGAAGTCTGTCCTTGGAAAAAAAACACATGGAAGTGTGATATACTTAAAGGAGAAATGTGGCTTTCCATCCAATCCTTACACTGGAGCTGTTAGAAACACTCAAATACAAAAGTAAAGCTCAGAGCATCTAACCTGAGCAGACCAAAAGGAAGCAACAAGCTTCACATAGTTCCTTGGAGGGAGAAACATTTGACAAGCTCCAAAGTTGTATGGAAAATTAAAGCACTTTTTCTTAGTAATCAGGTTTTTGCCTCAAGATTCTGCTGCCTGTATGAAATTGCATGAGTTGCTGGTTTAAAGCAATGAAGCTGGGGGTCAAGCTGTATTAATATTTCAGAAGGTCACTTGGCAACGTTCACCAGGCCTTATTTCAATTTAATTCCAGACCTTATGGTGGGCCAATTTTATAACATGGCTGAGGAGCTGGAATACCTGATGTATCATTTCTGCCAGCTAAAAGCAATATCAAAGCCATTCCATTTTTAATAACTGTGGTCTATTAAATAAATCATCAACCAGCATAGGGGAAAGTATCTTTTAAAAAGTGGAGCTATATGTATTGTCTTTCCATGTAGACACTGATTTGTTTGATTTAGGATTTTCTTGTAGGTTTCAATAGAACAGAATGGTGGTTTTTGGCCAAGCACAAGAATACTTTATTCTAAGTACCATGCGACTTTGGCTCTGCCCTCTAGGGGCACTCAGTGGAATAACGAGGAAGAAGGGAAACCTTTCAGGTCTTTGCCCTAGGGACTAAGGCATAGTGCATGAAAAGATTAAAATAATAATTAAATTAATTAACCGAATAAATAAACCCTGGAGTTGTTCAAGGCCAGGCTGAATGAGGCCTTGAGCAACCTCTGGTAGTGGGAGGTGTCCCTGCCTATGGCAGGGTGTTGGAACTGGGTGATCTTTGAGGTCTCTTCCAACCTAAACTATTCTATGATTCTATTTTTAAACTCCAAAACCCAAACACCCTAGCAGAAGTGGAATTCTAGATGGCCTCGTTTCTTTTCCTCTCTGAGGAAAAAATACGTACCTCTAGCTCCAGAACCATGCTTCTTCCCACCAATTTGAATGCAGACAATGCCCAGCTCCATGTACCACAATTTCTGTTTTGTCTGGATAATAAAGTGGTTGCATTGGACAGGACTTGAATGCAGACAATGCACAGCTCCATGTCCAGCAATTTCCATTTTGTCTGGATAATAAAGTGGTTGCATTTCTCAGGACTTGAATGCAGATAATGCCCAGCTTGAAGGCAGAGAGTGCCCAGCTCCATGTCTCACAATTTCTATTTTGTGTGATAATAAAGTGGTCGCTTTGGACAGGACCTGAATGCAGATAATGCTCAGCTCCATATCCTACAATTTCTGTTTTGTCTGGGTAATAAAGTGGTTGCATTGGATAGGACTTGAATGCAGATAACGCCCAGCTTGAAGGCAGACAATGCCCAGCTCCATGTCTCACAATTTCTATTTTGTCTGGATAATAAAGTGGTTGCATTGGACAGGACTTGCACGCAGAAAATGCCTAGCTTCCTGCCCCACAATTTCTGTTTTTTCTGGATAATAAAGTAGTTGCATTTGACAGGACTTGAATGCAGATAATGCCCAGCTTGGATGCAGACAATGCCCAGCTTCATGTCCCACAGTTTCTGTTTTGTCTGGATAATAAAGTAGTTGCATTTGACAGGACTTGAATGAAAATAATGCACATCTTGAATGCAGATAATGCATAGCTCCATGTCCTACAATTTCTGTTTTGTCTGGATAATAAAGTAGTTGCATTGGACAGGACTTGCATGCAGGCAATGCCCAGTCTGAGTGCAGACAATGACCAGCTCCATGTCCCACAATTTCTGTTTGTCTGGATTATAAAGTGGTTGCTTTGGGCAGGAAAATCTCTTAGAAGAAGAGAGGAGTCCAGCTCATACTTCCTGAGAAAAAAAAGATAGGCATAATCACAACAATATTTGTCTCTTCTTTCCGGTTATTTGCTTTGGAAACAAGAACTATTTTAAATTAAGTGCTTGTAAGTTTTGTGTCTTCATGCTCCTAAACTTTTTAGGTAACTACAAGGTAACTTGCTTAAATTAGAACCACATTTTCACAGAGACAGAATAGCACTGGGCTCTCTAAGTATGGAAAGGCAATGAAGGAGCCAAGGGATCAATGATAAAGTGGTGGGAATTCAGGTGAAGCATGAATGTGTAGGTGACCACTGGAATTCATTGGCAAGGAAAGCAGCAAACCTCTGAGTTACCACTAGAAGCCATCCTAGAGGTTATGAAGAAGTAAAAGACAATGCATAGGTTAATGTCCTGAGCCACACTCAGTTCTGTGACCTGAGAAATACATTAGTCAGGCTGCGTGATCTAAGTCTTCTTGTGAGAAGCTGCCAGTCCCACCTCAAAATAGCCTCTGGAGGGAACCAGCACAAGCGAAAGGAAGCAGGATGATGGAATCAATGTGCTGAGGTGGTCCCTGGGCTTCTCCTTTGGGCAACATGCCAGTGCTCTTCATGCCATTTCCCAAGCAGTCCTTCTTTGCTGAAACAGATGAAACAGCCTGGCATTTCTAGGCCATGCCATTTTGCATCCGAGTTTAGTCAGAAACAAGGGATCAACTTCTCTCAAAGTTTCATCTCTCAAATGTCTCTAATAATATGAATCAAACCTTCTCCTTATTTCACCAGCATGAATGTTCAGGTGCAGTTCAAATGTGTGCATTTCAGTAGCTTTCACATCTTTAGCTTGTAATCTGTGGCCTTAAGATAGGTTTAAAACTAATAATTAACTTCAACCATAGGCATAAATCCTTCCACCATTAGAGCTGTTTAAATTTTTTGCTGCATTAATATAGAATCATAGAATGGTTTAGGTTGGAAGAGACCTCAAGGATCATCCAGTTCCAACCCCCCTGTGCCATAGGCAGGGACACCTCCCACTAGATCAGGATGCTCAAGACCTCATCCAGCCTGGCCTTGAGGGAGGGAGCAGCCACAACCTCCCTGGGCAACCTGTGCCTGTGTCTCAGCACCCTCACTGTGAAGAACTTCCTCCTAACATCCCATTCAAATCTCCCCTCTGCCAGTTTGAACCCATTCCCCCTCATCCTGTCATTACAAGACTTTGAGAATAGTCCCTCCCCAGCCCTCCTGTAGCCCCCTTCAGATACTGGAAGGTTGCTATAAGGTCTCCTGGAAGCCTTCTCTTCTCCAGGCTGCAGAGCCCCAACTCTCTCAGCCTGTCCTCATAGCAGAGGTACTGCAGCCCTCTGAGCATCTTTGTGGCCCTCCTCTGGACTCTTTCCAGCAGTTCCATGTCCTTCTTGTGCTGGGGGCTCCAGAACTTAACACAGTACTCCAGGTGGGGTCTGAGAAGAGCAGAGCCAAGGGGGAGAATCCCCTCCCTTGCCCTGCTGGTAATGCTTCTCTTGATGCATCCCAGCACACAGCTGCTGTCTGGGCTGTGTGTGCACACTGCAGGCTCGTGTTGAGCTTCTCATCCACCCAGACCCCCAGGTCCTTTTCCTCAGAGCTGCTCTCCAACCACTCGCCACCCAGCCTGTATTTGTGCTTGGGACTACAGGCTCAGATTAGCATGGGCTCCTTTCACTTAGTTGCTTCATTTAGCAAACTTGTTTTGAAGTCATATTTACAAACATTATGCAGAAGGAGAGAAAATATTTCTGTTCCTCCAAAATGTAAATTAGTGCATTAGACTTGCCCATTAAATTAAGAGAATTATTAGCTATTACCCACAAATTCAGCTTTTGGTGGCTTGCCTCTCAAATTAATTTCTGCAGAAGCTCATCATTAAGTAAACTTTCTGTGTCCTGCTGCCGACAAGAATATATTATTCATTTATCAAGCATTCGTCAGTGTAGGGTTAGTCAAAAGTGATTATTTGCTCTGAAGAGATTGCCAAAGGATTTCTGGTTAACCACATGAACTGGTGGCCAGAAAAAAAAAAAAAAATCACATCTGAAATTTCTTCTTGCCTTCATGCCTAGAATCGACACTGCTGTGTGCATACACATATGTGTGTGCGTGTGCTTGTTATGTATATTGAATCCTGCATCAGTGACAAATATTTTACTGCTCTTGGATGTTTATTTCTGGAGATGTTTGTAGGAGTATAACTATGTGAAGCACATACAGACTTCATATCCATCTGTCTTGCTAATCAAAAACAGGACCAAAAAGTCTCATTTTTTTTACCCACAGAATTATTACGAATGCAGAAGGAACTATCCTTTGTGAATCAATTCTTTATCAAGAATTTTCTGCTTGGTTGATGTTTTTTTTCCCCTAAGACCTCAGAGTGAAACTGCAACTGGTTGAAAGTATTTCCCTCAGTTTTTATATAGTCTCTGAAAGTGTTTAAAATAACCTTCTGAACTTCAGTACACTGCAGCTTCATAGCTCCTTAGCCTAGAGAATGCTTTGAGGAGACCTTTTAGTAGCCTTCCAGTATCTGAAAGGAGCCTACAGGAAGGCTGGGGAGGGACTATTGGTAAGTTCTTGTAATGACAGGACAAGGAGGAGTGGGTTTACACTGGCAGAGGGGAGATTTAAATGGGATGTTAGGAGGAGTTCTTTCCCATGAGGGTGGTGAGACACTGGAATGGGTTGCCTAGGAAGATTGTGGCTGCTCCTTGGGCTGGAGGTGTTCAAGGCCAGGCTGGATGAGGCCTTGAGTGACCTGAGCTAGTGGGAAGTGTCCCTGCCTATGGCACAGGGGGGTTGGAACTGGATGATCTTTGAGGTCACTTCCAACCTAAACCATTCTGTGATTCTATGATTCCAGGTTGACTGAATAATGGTAATTAACTTCCACTTGCTTTAGGGACTAGTATGGCCAATGTGTCAGCTCTTGGATGATCCACTTCCGAATTCCAGCATAACTGCTCTCATAAGGTTCTTGTCCCAATGCTTTAAGCTAAAAGCATGGAGTTAGAATCAGAAGCATTAGCGCTCAGCAAGAGGACTGATGTCAGGTACAGAATCATAGAATCATAAAAACAAAAAAAAACAAAGAAAATAAATGTATTAGCCTGCCAATTGCATGATGTGTCCCTCTAGTTATCAATGCCTCCATTAGGCAAAAAGGAGATGCAGGCTGAAAAGCTACAAGGACAGAATGTGCACATTCACACTGAGCAGCTTGTGCCTCTAGCAAGTACAAAGTCACGTCTGCTCCTTGTTTACTCTTCCCCTGCATACTCACATTGATATTAACCTCTCTATTTTCTTCTGGTCTGAAGATGAATTGCAATCCTTTGTGAGCACTTCGGATTTCGCACTCCAGCTGGTGTTCCACGTCCTAGTTGTAGGCTTTCCTACAACCAGATGTCAGTGGTTCAGCTGATTAATCTCTCTGGCAGGCAGCCACGGGCACAGCTGCAGCCACTCTTCTAATTACATCCTTTGCACCCCTCTCAAATTCTGTCTGCACAGTCCACAGCTAAGCAAAGTGAAAAGAACATAACTCTTGTTATGAATTATGGAAAATTAATAATCTATATTAATTTTTATATCCAAGCAAAGATTGTTAGTAACTATGAAAATTGTTGAATAACATTAAATCTCACTAGAAAACTTATCTACAATGTTCAAAATGCAGGGTTTGGATTTTACACACAGGGAACAGGCAAAACCAGAACACTTTAAAAAATAAGCAGCAAGTGCAAACATTTAAACTGGAAAGAGGTTCATAGTTTCAATTCCACCTCTTGCCCACCGGGGGACTTGAGAGGCTCCTTTCTGCTACTAAGACAGAAAGACAGAACAGAATCTTGTTACAGAACCTGGCCTTGAACACTTCCAGAATGGGTTAGGTTGGAAGGGACCTCAAAGCTCAACCAGTTCCAAACCCCCTGTGCCATAGGCAGGGATACCTCCGACTAGAACAAGTAATAGAATCATAGAATGGGTTACGTTGGAAGGGACCTCAAAGCTCATCCAATTCCAACCCCCCTGTGCCATAGGCAGGGACATCTCCTACTAGAACAGGTCACCCAAGGACTCATCCAACCTGGTCATGAACACCTCCAGGCAGGGAACAGCCACAACCTCCCTGGGCAACCTGTTCCAGTGTCTCATTACCCTCACTGTGAAGAACTTTCTCCTAACATTCCATTTAAATCTCCCCTCTGCCAGTTTGAACCCATTCCTCCTCATCCTGTCATTACAAGGCCTTGTCAGCAGTGCCTCCACAGCCCTCCTGTAGGTCCCCTTCAGATACTGGAAGGCTACTATAAGGTCTCCTTGAAGCCTTCTCTTCTCCAGGCTGAAGAGCCCCAACTCTCATAGCCTGTCTTCAGAGCAGAGCTACTCCAGACCTCTGAGAATCTTCGTGGCCTACTCTGGACTGGCTCCAACACTTCCATGTCCTTCTTGTGCTGGGGGCTCCAGAACTGCACACAGGACTGCAGGTGGGTTTGACAAGAGCAGAGTAAAGGGAGAGAATCCTCTCCCTTGCCCTGATGGCCACACTGCTCTTGCTGCAGCCCAGCACACAGTTGCTGTCTGGGCTGCACTCTCACTGCAGCCTCATCTTGAGCTTTTCATCACCCCAGATCCCCAGGTCCTGTTCCTCAGGGCTGCTCTCAGCCATTCCCCACCCAGCCTGGAGTTATGCTTGGGATTGCGTCCACCCAGGTGCAGAACCTTACACTTGGCCTTCTTGAATTTCATGAGATTGCCCTGAGTCCACCTCTGCAGCCTGCCTAGATTCCTCTGGATGTCATCCCTGCCCTCAGAACTCCTTCAGAAAGCTCATACAATTATCTTCATATGTGACATTTGTGCCCATGGGACTGACCAGCTTGGGAATATGATCAGCACAACAATGAAGTGAAGACCACACATACTTCAGAATTAGAGATTCTTTTCTTGGTCCTATGTAATTCTGCAGAGGCACTGTTTCAAAAGTTCTCTCATCCAAGAGAAGCAGACTTCACCACACACACAGATTTATCCTTCCATTTTCCTGGAGCATAGCACAGAGGTTTAAAAGTGATTTTATCTCATAACTGTCAGAGCTTTGATGCTTTTGTGTTCCCAGGCAGCAAACATCAATCCATTTTCCTTTAGAACTGATACTTCTTTAAGTAGTTTTTGTAGTTCATCAAATCTGGCAGCCTTTGAAGAGTCCCTTCATGGGCAGAGGCTCACAGTAATCTTTACTTGGTCTATGAACAAGTATTTATGTGGATGAGCATAACATCACTGCAAGTATTTTATGACAGCTGTTGTGTAAAGATATTGAATCAGTAAGCTCTCAGGAAAATTCCCATCAAAAGATTTTTTTCTTCTCCTATTAGATTTTATTGCACACAATTTAAAAGTTTCCTTCAAAATAAGTTTTATATATATATTTATATAAAAACTTATTATA
>VWZI01021742.1:31130-41358 GCA_013396835.1 Psilopogon haemacephalus
TTTTTTTTCCTTATGTTTCCCTTAGTATTTCAGTAAGGGTAAATATGATCACATCCATAAGGTCTCTGTGCCAATTCAGCCCACAGTTACAGTGAATTGTGATTCTAACAGCACTGATTTCAAATCACTTTGATTTGAACTGAATCAGTATCCCTTAACTGATCCTACCAATAGAAAAAATGTTCCCATCAGGATTTCGCATAAAGTGACAGCAGCAAATCCCTGTAGCCTCCTGAAGGACAGAATTTAACAAAACCCTAATGAAAATTATTTCAAATGAGTTATTTCCTAATCATCCCATAGCATCATAGAATGACAGGTTGGAAGGGATCTTAGAGATATCTACTCCAACTTCCTTGCCATGGGTAGGGATGCATCTCAGCTAGACTCAGTTCTCAAGGCCTCATCCAGCCTGGCTTTGAACACCTTCAGGGAGGAGCCAAACACAACCTCACTGGACAACCTATTTCAGAGTCTCTCCACCCTCATACTGAACAACCTCTTCCTAGTGTCTCAGGCTATCAGAGCAGCATATTTTTAGTTAAGCCATAAAAAAAAACAAGTGCTGATTTCTCACAGCCAAGCTGTCACTTAATGAAATCACGATTGGCAAGAGGAATAATATTTTATCTCTGAAGCAGTAGGAAGAGCAGGTGCACATGTCCCTATTTTCTTGCTTCCAACAGCAGTGTTGCTTGTTATTTCGTTGCCATCTGGCAAAGGCAGCAGGATCTACTAAAAAATATAGGTATGAGTTTATCTTTGTTCAAACATGGTTACCCAGTTACAGCTGGCTCACAACCCAATGTGAAATATGATTTATTTTTTTTGTTTTGATAGAATTTTCTATTTTTACATCCTGTCACTTTTCTGACAAAACTTTTCTCCAAGTAAAGTTGGCCATCCATTGCAACAAGAAAGGAAGAAGGAAGGAAAGAAAAGAAGAAAAGAAGAAGGAAAACAAAAGAGGAGGAAAGAAAGAATGAAGGAAAGAGAGAAAGAAAGAACGAAGGAAAGAGAGAAAGAAAGAAAGAAAGAAAGAAAGAAAGAAAGAAAGAAAGAAAGAAAGAAAGAAAGAAAGAAAGAAAGAAGGAAAGAGAGAAAGAAAGAGAGAAAGAGAGAGAGAAAGAGAGAGAGAAAGAAAGAAAGAAAGAAAGAAAGAAAGAAAGAAAGAAAGAAAGAAAGAAAGAAAGAAAGAAAGGAAGGAAGGAAGAAAGGAAGAAAGAGAAAGAAAGGGAGAAGAAAGAAGGAAAGAAAGAAAGATATAACAAAAGAGAAAAAAGAAAGGAAGAGAGGAAGAGAAGAGAGAAAGAGAGGAAGAGGAAGAGAAGAGAGAAAGAGAGGAAAATAGGAAAAGAAAAAGAAAGAAAGGAAGGGAGAAAGGAAGAGAGAAAGAAGGAGAGAAATGAAGAGAGAAGAAAGAAGGAAAGGAGGAAAGAAACAAAGAAAGAGAAAAAGAAGAGAGGAAGAGGACAGGAAGAAAGAAAGAATGAAAGAAAGAGAAAGAATGAAGGAAAAAGAGAAAGGAGGAAGGAAGGAAGGAAGGAAGGAAGGAAGGAAGGAAGGAAGGAAGGAAGGAAGGAAGGAAGGAAGGAAGGAAGGAAGGAAGGAAGGAAGGAAGGAAGGAAGGAAGGAAGGAAGGAAGGAAGGAAGGAAGGAAGGAAGGAAGGAAGGAAGGAAGGAAGGAAGGAAGGAAGGAAGGAACTGGGAGTAAGGCAATAGTCCTTCACCTGGCATTTATGTCATCTTGAGGAGGCTCAGTCTTCAGTATTTTATCTTATAAAGCATGTTCAGCTAAGGAAATACTCTTTCTTCTTTGTGAGGAAGGGGTTTAGATACATCAAGAGGCTTTGTCAAGCTAACAATCATAATACTGCTGACAGCGTGAAGAAATAGCCTATGAATGAAAATGGTGGACTCCTTTTCTTTGCTGTTGGATGAGTGCTCTTTGGTTGTGTAATTTACTACTGCTAGCCATGGAGAAGAGGAGGCTCCCAGGTGACCTTCTTGTGGCATCCCAGTATCTGAAGGGGGCCTACAGAAAGGCTGGGGAGGGACTTTTGAGGCCATCAGGTAGTGACAGGACTAAGGGGAACGGAGAAAAGCTGGAGGTGGGGAGATTCAGATTGGATGTGAGAAGGAAGTTGCTGAGCATGAGAGTGGTGAGAGCCTGGAACAGGTTGCCCAGGGCAGTGGTTGGGGCCACCTCCCTGGAGGTATTTAAGGGCAGGCTGGATAAGGCTCTGTCCAGCCTAATCTAGGGTAGGGTGTACCTGGGCATGGCAGGGGGGTTGGAACTAGAAGATTCTTGTGGTCCCTTCCAACCCTGACTGATTCTATGATTCTATGTCAGCCGCTGCCCTAAGGTTTGAATGTACATTAATTAGAATATTTAGCATATTCATTAGCAAAACAGTTAATTCTTGTGTGTCTCACTTCTTTGCACATATAAACAACAGATAACAGATAAAGAGACAAATAACACTTTGACTAAGTTCACACTGCACAGGGTTAGGTGATACTTTGCACGGTGTGTATTTGCCTGACAGCTGAGAAGTTAAATTAAACAATCTATCATATGAAGCAGGAGAAAACCTTTTTGTAGTTTCTTGAAACACACAAAGTATTACGAGCTCTGAGTTCTTTCTGAGAGTGACTCAGTATCACTTTTTAAGACAGCACTCAAATCAGAGTGTCATTTCTTTGATACATATGGATCGATTGCCCAGACCCAAATGAACACACAGAACACTAAATAATAGATTGGGGCTTTAAATAATTTAAATAGGGCAGGTAATTCATGTGGCTCTCTAAAATACACTGGGTTCAGCCAGCTCAATAAAATATTATTGTATGTAGTCTTGAAAGTTACTCTGGAAAGAAAAAGAAAATTGCTCTGAACAGCAGAGCACAACAGACTTACACGTGGGAGTACAATAGACAACGTTCTTGGCAACATCCCTTCTCTTACTGTACATTGCCTCCTCTTCTGTTTTCTACTACTCTTGTTTCTAGTTTTCCCCCTTTTTCATCCTTTCCCATTCACTGGTTACCTGTTGCCTGATGGTTTTCCTATCACCTCTCACCTTTCTAAACTGTGCGCTTGCAGCCCAGAAAGCCAAGCACAGCCTGGGCTGCATCAGGAGAATTGTGGCCAGCAGGGCCAGGGAGGTGATTCTCCCCCTCTACTCTGCCCTGGTGAGACACCACCTGGAGTACTGCAGCCAGTTCTGGAGTCCCTGGGAAAAGAGGGATGTGGACATGCTGGAGTGTGTCCAGAGAAGGGCCACGAGGATGCTCAGAGGGCTGCAGCACCTCTGCTGTGAGGACAGACAGATGTGAGGAGGAAGTTCTTCACCATGAGAGTAGTGATGCCCTGGAATGGATTGCCCAGGGGTGTGGTTGGGGCCTGGAAGGCATGGCTGGATGAAGAATTTCCTCCTCACATCCAATCTGAATCTCCCCACCTCCAGATTTGCTCCATTCCCCCTAGTCCTCTCACTATTTGATAGCCTAAAAAGTCCCTCCCCAGCTTTTTGTAGCCCACTTCAGATCCTGGAAGGCCACAAGAAGGTCACCTTGGAGCCTCCTCTTCTCCAGCCTGCACAGCCCCAACTCTTTCAGTCTGTCCTCATAGCAGAGGTGCTGCAGCCCTCTGAGCATCCTCGTGACCCTTCTCTGGACACACTCCAGCATGTCCACGTCCCTCTTGTCCCAGGGACTCCAGAACTGGTTGCAGTACTCCAGGTGGGGTCTCACCAGGGCAGAGTCTCACCTCCCTCCACCTGCTGGCCACACTGCTCCTGATGCAGCTCAGGCTCTGCTTGGCTTTCTGGGCTGCAAGTGCACACTGCTGCCTCATCTTGAGCTTCTCCTCCACCAGCACCCCCAAGTCCCTCTCCTCAGGGCTGCTCTACAGCCTGTCACTGCCCAGCCTGGATTTGTACTTGGAGGCCTGCCTGGCCTCCCGCAATGATGGGAATAGAGCTAAGTTGATGTGGTTTTAAAATTTCCATCTCTTAAAATTGCATTTGCAATCTAAACACTATGCACACACATAAAGCATTAAAAATAGTGATGCCATCCATCAAATTGCAAGAAATTTTTTAAAGTTGTTAATTTCCACTGTTTATGAGAATTTCTCCCCTCAAAAGTTCTGTTTTTTGTTTTTTTTTAAATAATTTCTTCAAGGGTCTTATCATAGAATCATACAATGTCATGGGCTGGAAGTGACTTCAAAAGATCATCTGGTCCAGCCCCCTTGCCAGAGCAGGATCACCTAGAGTGGATCACACTGCTCTAGGTGATAGTTTTTTGTTTTCACAACATGTAAGTTAAATAAATCAAAGAGAACATTTGGTAGCATGAATGTTTGATTAGAAGCCTTTGGATGTTACCCTTGGAGATGGAGACTCTCAACAGCAGTCATAAAATATACATTAAGAGACCTAAAAGACTCAGAAGATATAAAATGTACTTTCAGTACCTAAGACCAAATGATGAAATCATAGAATCAGTCCGAGTTGGAAGGGACCACAAGGATCATCTACTTCCAACCTCCCTGAAATCTGAAATCTGTCTATTCTATTCTATTCTATTCTATTCTATTCTATTCTATTCTATTCTATTCTATTCTATTCTATTCTATTCTATTCCAATTCGTTCTGCTCTATTCATTTAATTTACCTAAACACTTTTACCCTTTGCTTTCATGAAATCTAGATATTTATCACAAAATCATCGTAGTCAGAGTACCTTAACTGGTCAAAACGTGTAAATGGATATATTAAGTGAGCTTAGAACCATAGAATCAGTCAGGGTTGGAAGGGACCACAAGGATCATCTAGTTCCAACCCTCTGCCATGCCCAGGGACACCCTACCCTAGATCAGGCTGCCCACAGCCTCTGCCAGCCTGGCCAAAAACACCTCCAGGGATGTGGCCCCAACGACCCCCCTGGGCAACCCATTCCATGCTCTCACCACTCTCATTGTGAAGAATTTCCTCCTCACATCCAGCCCATAACTTTACCTTTTATCCAGCCACCAGCAAGTAGCACTGGAAGGTATCAATGTAAGGGTGAAGATGAAGTGAAGGAGAAAATGGGAGGAAAAGCATAAGGAAAGGAAGAGTAGGAAAGAGGGTGAATATGAGAAGTGAAAAAAATCTTCCCTATTGAAGTTTTTCTTAAACCCTGATTTTTACTCTCTGTCCTAATAGCAGAAGGAAAAAAAAAAATCACAGCTCCTCCTGAACTTGCATCACTGTCCTTGTTGCAAAAAAAAAAAAAATCACTGTAGCCAGACACTAGTCATCTAGAGCAGCCTTTGCCAGCCAGAGGCAATTGTTTTACACCACCCTACGAGAGAAAGAATGTGTGGGAAGGTGGTGCACATTTCCATAGCGTTCAATTCAGAGTGCTCCCATACACAGCACTCTTTTTAGCTGGGAAATTTGCTTATGTAAATGGATGGTGCTTTACCTATGCCAAAAGTAAATGGAGAGAGCTTTCAATTTTCAGTCTCCATTCGGTACTGCTCATAAATTATCATGCTACCTCCCCAGTGAATCAAAATGAGCTCCTCAGGAGTGCTGGGGATGAAATGTGGAAATGGTACAGTCAGCAACCCAGCCTCCTTATCTGTGAAGGTAGGAGACCTAGCATGAAAGAAACAGGAAAATTATAATCCCAGTTGACCAAAAGCTCCAAGCTGTCCCTGTAAAGTTTGTTTTCTGGGAGTGTTCTTTATAATGAAGTGCTCTTTATATCTTTGTTAATTTATTTTCATTAATTCTGAACAGCTTTGGACCCAGACACACATGCTCCTTTATCCTGAGGATTACTGTCACACAGCTGAAACAGAAAGGAAGAGAATAGAGTAGAGTAGACTAAGATAGAGTAGAATAGAATAGGGTAGAGTAGAGTAGGGTAGAGTAGAATAGAGTAGGATAGAATAGAATAGAATAGAATAGAATAGAATAGAATAGAATAGAATAGAATAGAATAGAATAGAATAGAACAGAACAGAACAGAACAGAACAGAACAGAACAGAATAGAGTAGAATAGAATAGGAGCAGAACAGAACAGAGTAGAATAGAATAGAATAGAACAGAACAGAGTAGAAGAGAACAGAATAGAGTAGAACAGAGCAGAATAGAATAGAATAGAGTAGAACGGAACAGAACAGAATAGAGTAGAATAGAACATAAAAGAATAGAGTAGAATAGAACAGAATAGAGTAGAATAGAATAGAACAGAACAGAATAGAGTAGAATAGAACAGAATACAGTAGAATGGAACAGAACAGAGCAGAATAGAACAGAACAGAGCAGAATAGAATAGAATAGAATAGAATAGAATAGAATAGACAGATTTCAGTTGGAAGGGACCTAAAATAATCATCTAGTCCACCTGCCCAGTAAATTTGGGGCTGACTGAAAGTTAAAGCATGATACTAAGGACATTGTCCAAGTGCCTTTCAAACACTGACAGGCTTGGGTCATTGAGCTCCTCTCTAGGAAGCCTTTTTTCAATGTCTGACCACCTTTCCCGGTTTGAGTTAGAACTAATTCTGCTCAGTGATTTTACTTTTCAGCTCAGTCTCTTCTAAGTAGCTGCACTTTCTGAAGCTAACAGCATGTTTTCGCAGCTTCTAGAAGTGATAATGCTTGATGTTTATAGCTACTACCAAGGATTAGTATGCAGAAAGGCTTTTGCTTATACTTGTTCCCATGGCGACCAGGGTCACTGCTAAATTTTGTGTGCCATGTTGGGGGGGTTGCAGAAAGTAAAATGCTGCACCTGCAGGGAGAAGTAGACTGAAGAGGTGACCATAAACTTACCAACAAGGGGTTTCATTCCGTATATGTCATGTTCAGTATAAAGCTGAGGGATCATGAGAGTCAAACTGTCTTCTTCAATGGCTGATGTCCAAGGACGATTGTCTTTTACTTTCAATCCCAATCTCCATGTTCCTGAATACATCTCCAGAATCCATCTCCTGAATCTGGTTCTCATCCACCCTTGAGTCCAGTCTGGGACTTCCCTAGAGCCTGCAACAGCATCAGTGATGATAGTGACATAACTGCCACCAGTGGGGGTGGGTTCAATATTGCTTTTCATATAATAATAATAATAATTATTATTATTATTATTATTATTATTATTATTATTTAAAGGTATTTCAGTTNTTATTCCCAAATGTCTTGTCACTGGATACTAGGAAGAAGGGATCAGCCCTTTTACCAGCTTTGCTGCTCTTCTCTGGCCCCACACTCAAAGACCTTCAAATCTTTCTTAATTTGTACATCCTGGAACTGCACACAGTATTCAAGGTGGCTTGGCACCAATTCCAAGCAGAGTGAGACAGTCATTTCTTTTTACCAGCTGGCTCTACTATGTTTGATTCACTAAACACTGAAAAGGATATTTCACTATTCAGTAATGTAAAGGGTTAACCCCTCCTGAGGGCTAGGCTGAACCTAATCTCAGGTCATCCTGACTCCTCCCTGGGGTTGGTCTGACTTGAGTGTTTAGCCCACTCCTACTTCCTTCCTTGAGACCCTATAAAAAGCCAAGGAAATGCCTGTTTCTTCTTCTTGGCTCTTCATTCTCTGTCTCACCAGCCGGCATCCTGCTTCCCTGCTGTTCCTGCTTTTGCCACATGCCTTCAGCAAAACACATGGGGGAAGTAACCACCTCTGGGATCTTTCTTCATCCAGCATCCACTGTCATCTAGCATCCACCATAATCCTTCATCATCCAGCTCCACCCACCTGAGTCCATCTCCATCCATTCCCATCCACTGGTTGTATATGTATATTTTGTATTTTGTTTTCCCTTCCCTATATCCTTTGTAACTCCCCTTACCTAAAATACCCTTTATTTATTGTTTAGATTTTTTTTTAAACTTCCAAAATCAAATCCAGGCTATTCTTTGGGTCTTGGGCTCAGGGAAGCTACCTAAAACCAATACAAGTGAGCAGACCCTGAAGACAGTTTCCTTGAGCGACCTGTTCTACTGGGAGGTGTCCCTGCCTATGGCAAGGGGTTGGAATTGGGTGATCTTTGAGGTCCCTTCCAACCTAAACCATTCTATGATTCCAACAAAGGTTATTTTGCTGAATCAAACCGCGTGCTTCATTTTCAATTACCTGGCTGGGCCTTTCACCTTAATAAAAATAAAGAAGGAAAAACCCAAGACCTATTCACTCCATGTTAGTTTCAGCAAATCAGAATCCTAAATGAGGCTGTTGATTTCATCTTTCAATTAAATGGCTAATTAAATTTTTTTTTTTTTTTTTAATATCAGCAGGGAATATTCCAAATACATCCAGGCAGCAGATGCAGCACTTACTCAGATGAATAATATTCTTTAAACTGACAACCACAAAAGTAAAGCTTAGGAGAAACACTCTGTCCCTGGAGACATGGAAAAGGACATCATCTGACAAGGCATCAGAAACAGTCTGAGCATATGGGATTTTAACACCTTCACCATTGTAACCAAACAAATGATTTCATGCTGCACGTTTTTCTCTTTGTTATACCCCTTTATTTCTGAGATAATTAAGTGTTAGGCTTTTCAGAGCTATGACAATAAGCTACACATACAGCTCTGACCTTTTAGAGCATTTCCTGCTTTACTTGGCTGATTATGTCTTTGGCAGGAGGGAGAAGAGCACTACAGCCATTTCAGGCAGGGGTAAAAAAAAAATATAGTCATTTACAGTGATTCTTCGCACATTTGTAGAAAAATAAACCAAAGGCAGTTGCTGAAGCTGGTAACAAGAGTAACTGTGGCACAATGATAAAGCTGGACAGCTATTGTCTGGTGAAAACCTAAAGCTCTGTTCACTTAAACTCCATGAATCTATCTGTGCTGGTTTGAATTAATTGGAGAATTTGAGTAAGAAATTAGACTCTTGGCTGAGAGAGGAAAACACAGTGTGTCACTTCACCCAGAGCTTGACTGAGAAAGAAAAAAAAAATTGTTTTTAAGTATAGTAACCAAAATATAGACAGGACAGAAGGTTTCAGACGGCTCTGGGCTGCTTCTCTTGCATGGTTCCTTTGTCTCTCTGCCTTGGTAGCTAATTCTCAGTAATACTACTAACTTCTTTCCTACTGCTAACTCCCCTGGCTGATCTTCCTCCACCTATCTTCAGCATCAACAGGTGGTGAGATAAGACTGGGGAAGGTGGAAAAGGTGGTAGAGGGTGGTTGGTTACCCCTCTTGGGGATTTTGGTCTCTGGGAGGGCTGTAGTGTTTCTATATTCCCTTTTCATTGTCTATATCTCTAAATATCTGTTATACATTGTAAATATTTGCTTGTATATTGTGCAAAGCTGTAAATATAAAGCTTCATTTATCAACTTCCAGTGTTTCTGAGTCCTACCAGGGGTTTATATCAAAAGGTGGGGGGGCAGGTAACTAAAAAGACCACCACACTATCACAAAACTGAAAGAGAAAACTGCATTAATAAAACCATATTAGTTTCGTTTCTTAATAACATTTAACTAAAACAAAGCCAAACTTATTCAATATGGGGGGGAAAAAAGAGAAAGAGGCTTAAAAAGCAGCAAATATTTCCTTTTTGGTTAAGAAAGTGTGTATAAATCAGAGCTCTCTGTTTATTTTTTCAAGGGGAACTGAAATCCAAATAGCTAAGGTGAAAATATTTTGCCCCACACACTTAGACCTGTTCAGCCATACCTGCCTAGAAGCTGCCAGAAACATTATTAGTGGCACACGAAGATTTCAATGTCAGTGTCCAAAACGCTGAGTTTCAGCTGAATATGTTTGGGGGAAAGATGTGGAAGTAGATTTTGCTCACTGAGAGGATAACAAACCTCTTCTCAGTGGAATGACTTGATTATTGTGTTGTGTGCAGCTCTGAGCCACACTGTAGCCAAACTACATGGCATTAGTTGAATGGATTTGAGGAAACACAAGGAGAGGCTGTGTGCTCCCTGCAAGGTTAACCACACCGAGATCAACAACAAATGTAGCTCATCTGCTTCCACCCAGATTTTATTTGCATGCTGTTTAGCTCTCAAAAGCTCCTTTCTGGAGCCTGCCAAGTAATGCAAAATCACAGAATCATAGAATTATAGAATGGTTTAGGTTGGAAGAGACCTCAAAGCTCATCCAGTTCCAACCCCCCTGTGCCATAGGCAGGGACACCTCCCACTAGATCAGGTCACTCAAGACCTCATCCAGCCTG
>VWZI01021742.1:42010-97862 GCA_013396835.1 Psilopogon haemacephalus
TCAGAGGGCTGGAGCACCTCTGCTATGAGGACAGGCTGAGAGAGTTGGGGCTTTTCAGCCTGGAGAAGAGAAGGCTTCAAGGAGACCTCATAGCAGCCTTCCAGTATCTGAAGGGGGCTACAGGAGGGCCGGAGAGGGACTATTGACAAGGTCTTGTAATGACAGGACGATGGAGAATGGGTTTGAACTGGCAGAGGGGAGATTTAAACAGGATGTTAGGAGGAAGTTCTTCACAGTGAGGGTGGTGAGACACTGGCACAGGTTGCCCAGGGAGGTTGTGGCTGCTCGCTCCCTGGAGGTGTTCAAGGCCAGGCTGGATGAGGCTTTGATCGACCTGATCTAGTGGGAGGTGTCCCTGCCTATGGCACAGGGGCAGTTGGAACTGGATGATCTTTGAGGTCTCTTCCAACACAAACCATTCTATGATTCTAAGAATCTCTGCAGTTCTGGATTCTCAATTCTATTGGGACACTATATATATATCTGTGTTTTCTTTGTCCTTCAGCTGACGTGTGCTGCTCAATTTTCAGCTCAGAGGGGATGTGCAGCATCTGGCTGGCCCAGAAGACAAGGAGCTGGCATTCTGCTTCCTGCTGAACAGCGCTCAGCAACATAACTCAGTAGGTCTGGATAAAAATTAACCACTGAACTCCAAGATAGGATTTATGGAAAGTGTCCCAGATAGTGCTGATGAGGCTAATAAGAGCATAGCACTCTCTGCAGAACATCATGATCTATTATCTCTTGAGTAAATGTTAAGCTCTGCTTGCTTTCTTCAGAACTTCACTTTAATGAGGCAAAAATTTATTCCTGTGTTCTGAGCTGAGGCTGTTCCTGAGTCTTGACCTCAGCAGAAATTACCTGATTCATAACATCCATTTGTATAAAGGTCTGGCCATCAAAGCAATACAGGCTATAGTGTCATTGCTTGATAAGAGGAATCTTGTGAGTTAAAAATACTTAAAAGACTCAGCCTAACAACCTTCCAAACATTAATTGCATCAGCGTGCACAACTCCAGGCTGGGTGGGGAATGACTGGAGAGCAGCCCTAAGGAACAAGGCCTTGGGGTCTGGAGTGATGAAAAGGTCAACATGAGCCTGCAGTGTGAGTGCAGCCCAGACAGCAACTGTGTGCTGGGCTGCAGCAAGAGGCCACTTTAGTTCCTTACTCCTCATCCTGTCGTTATAAGACCTTGTGAATAGTCCCTCCCCAGCCCTCCTTTAGCCCACTTCAGATACTGGAAGGTTACTATAAGGTCTTCTCGAAGCCTTCTCTTCTCCAGGCAGCAGAGCCTCAACTCTCTCAGCCTCTCCTCACAGCAGAGCTGCTGCAGCCCTCTGAGCATATTCATGGCCCTCCTTTGGACTGGCTCCAACAGTTCCACATCCTTCTTGTGTTGGGAGCTCCAGAACTGCACACAGTACTCCAGGTGGGGTTTCAAGAAAGCAGAGCAAAGGGGCAGAATCCCCTCCCTTGCCCTGCTGCCCACAGCTGCTCTTGCTGCAGCCCAGCACACAGTTGCTGTCTGGGCTGCACTCACAATGCAGCCTCATCTTGAGCTTTTCATCACCCCACATCCCCAGGTCCTTTTCCTCAGGGCTGCTCTCAGCCATTCCCTACCCAGCCTGGAGTTGTGCTTGGGATTGCACCCACCCAGGTGCAGGACCTCAAACTTGGCCTTGCTGAATGTCATGATGATGGCTTGGGCCCACCTCTGCAGCCTGTGCAGGTCCCTGTGGATGGATCCCTGTCCTCTAGCAAGTCGACTGTGCCACACAGCTTGGTGCCAGCTGCAAACTTGCTGAGGCTGCACTGATTCCTCTGCCCATGGCACTGACAAAGGTGTTAAACAGCACTGGATCCTAACGCATCCTTAAACTGAATAGTTTTAGGACCTGAAAATATTGGCATGCAAATTAGTTACACATTTACAACAGAAGCATTCTGAAGCACATCATTAGACATTACATGGTAGCATAGTAAGTTCTTTTTCTACTGGATGGGACTTTATCTCCAAGCTCCTGTGAGGCTGGCTACCAAAAAATAAAAAAATTACTGTCCATCTTATTAATGAGTCTCACATTGGTCTAAAACTGAAAAGTGTATTAAGAATGGCATTTATATTTTGAACTTTTATCCTCCTGAATCCTTCATCCTTGGAAAATACCCACTAGCAGTAAATATACTTCACTTAAAGAAACTAGGTCTGTTCTTGCAGTGCCCTGCAGATGTATCAGAGTTGCCATCTTCCTCTTGCTCAATTAAGGCTCCAAGCACTTGCTGTCACCTCTGAATTGCTGTGCCACCAGTTAAAGTGTTCTTGCAGCACAGAAATTCACATCTGTGGCGGCAGCTGAGAAAATGTTTTATTTTTATCTCCTTGTGCTCCTAATTCCTTCAATTAATACTACAAATTAAGCAGGGCACTCTACCTTTTCTCATTACAGCTCTTTTCCCCTCAGAGCACAGCTGCCTCACGTCTTGAAGAGGACATTTTTCCTTGACCCCAGGGTCTCATCAAGCCTTTTACAGTCTTTCACTAAACCTGTCTTTTGTTCTTTGCAAAAAATCTGGCAAACTCACAACTTATTTCCTGTTCACTGCACATATTCTGCTAAGCAAATCAGGTCAAAATATGGAAGTGTTTATCTTGTGTCCTTATCTGCTTATTTGTAATCACTGAAATGCAGAAAAGCTTTTTCTTAGCTTAATCCCTTTTGTGCATGTCAAGCATTGGGTAGCAATAAGCCCTCTCCATTCTCCACAAATCCAAATTTGTCAAGACAAAATGGAATTCTTCCCTTCAGTAAACTCTTGGAATGGTTTAACACAAAGTCAAGGGGGGAAGCCAGCCCAGCAAGTTGACCTGTTTATTTTCCCAGCACGGAAGTGAGGGAGGAAAAAAGACAAGACAAAAATAAACTTGGTGTTGAGACAGAGAGTGAGATAAGAGTTTACTGAGCTAATCAAAACACAAATGCACAATTACCTTGGCCTGTTTGCAGAAAAATCATAGAATCATAGAATGGTTTAGGTTGGAAGGGACCCCAAAGCTCATCCAGTTCCAACCCTCCTGTGCCATAGGCAGGGACTCCTCCCACTAGATCAGGTCACTCAAGACCTCATCCAACTTGGCCTTGAACACCTCCAGGGAGGGAGCAGCCACAACCTCCCTGGGCAACCTGTTCCAGTGTCTCATCACCCTCAATGTAAAGAACTTCCTCCTAACATCCCATTAAATCTCCCCTCTGCCAGTTTGAACCCATGAATGACATTGATGAAGGAACAGGGAAAGACAGACAGAGTCTGCTCAGCAAGCTTGCTGATGACACCAAACTGGGAGGCTTGGCTGATACAGCCAAAGGTTGTGCGGACATCCAGTGGGACCTGGACAGACAGAGCTGGGCACAGAGGAAACAAGGACAAGTGCAGAGTTCTGCACCTGAGGAGGAATAATTAGCTGCACCAATACAGTCTGGGAGGTGATCTGCTGGAGAGCAGCCCTGTGGAGAGGGTCATGGGAGTGTTGGTGGATACTAAGTTTTCTGTGGGACAGCAATGTGCCCTTGTGGCCAAGAAGGCCAAAAGGAATCCTGGGGTGCATTAAGAAGATTGTGTCCAGAAGATGAAGAGAGGTTCTCCTCCCCCTCTACTCTGCCCTGCTGAGACCTCATCTTGAGTACTGCATTCAGTTTTGGGCTCCACAGCTGAAAAGGGGCAGAGATTTGCTGGAGAAGGTCCAGTGGAGGGCTCTGAGGATGATTAGGGGACTGGAGCACTGCCTGATGAGGAGAGGCTGAGGGACCTGGGGCTGCTTAGTCTGCAGAAGAGAAGACTGAAAGGGGATTTAATAAATGTTTATAACTATCTGAGGGCTTTCAGAGGGGCAGAGATCTGCTGCAGAAGGTCCAGCGGAGGGCTCTGAGGATAATGAAGGGACTGGAACACTGCCTGATGAGGAGAGGCTGAGGCACCTGGGGCTGCTTAGTCTGCAGAAGAGAAGACTGAAAGGGGATTTAATCAATGTTTATAACTATCTGAGGGCTGGGGGTCTGGATGGGGGGTCAGGCTCTGCTCACTTCCTCCCTGTGATAGGACAAGGAGCAATGGATGGAAGCTGCAGCACAGGAGGTTCCTCTTCAACACAAGGGGGAACTTCTTGTCTGTAAGGGTCCCAGAGCACTGGAACAGGCTGCCCAGAGAGGTTGTGGAGTCTCCTTCTCTGGAGTCTTTCAAGGCCTGTCTGGATGCATTCCTGTGTGACCTGAGCTAGATTGTCTGGGCCTACTCTGTCAGGGACTCGATGATCTCTTTGGGTCCCTTCCAACCTGTGACCCGTCTCAGGACTACCTTACAAACATTAGCCGAAGTGCACTTGGTGTATCAGAAATCCACACTTCACCCCACAATCCAGCAGCAGCAATGGGTTTGTGGTGTGACCAGGTACACACCTGTCAGATAAGAAAGATGCCACGGTTAAATGCTCTCTAGAAAGATGGTGGGTAATGGACTACAGACTTTATTGCTTTATGCTTTGGGCTGAAGGGTTGCTCTGTAATTTTAAGGCTTTTTAAACAGCATCCTTGCTCTTTTGATCCAGATCATTAGCCAACATCCAGGGTTGTTCTGGATGCTTCTAGTTTTGGTTTGTTTTTTTTTTTTCTTACAAATTACAGCCTCTAACTGTCTGTTTGTCATCTAAATGAGGCTTCAGATTCTCAAATCCTTGATCATGCAATTGATGTCTAAGTAACAAACCTAGAAATAAAAGGCAGCTACTATGTGCATACTATTAAACTCAGCAATGCCAAAGCCTCTCTGAAACATATGAACATGACTGGTTTTATTCTTTGACTGTTAGCATGTGCCAAGCATGCTTTTTGGCATATCTCAACTAGCAGCCTACCATAAAAGGAATGTCTGAGCATGCTGAAGATGATCAGAGGGCTGCAGCACCTCTGCTATGAGGACAGGCTGAGAGAGCTGGGGCTCTGCAGCCTGGAGAAGAGAAGGCTTCCAGGAGACCTTATAGTAGCCTTCCAGCATCTGAAAGGCGCCTACAGGAGGGCTCCTTGCTCTTTTGATCCAGATCATTAGCCAACATCCAGGGTTGTTCTGGATGCTTCTAGTTTTTGGGGTTTTTTTCTTATAAATTACAGCCTCTAACTGTCTGTTTGTCATCTAAATGAGGCATCAGATTCTGAAATGCTTGATCATGCAATTGATGCCTAAGTAAAAAACCTAGAAATAAAAGGCAGCTACTATGTGTATACTATTAAACTCAGCAATGCCAAAGCCTCTCTGAAATATAGGAGCATGACTGGTTTTATTCTTTGACTGCTAGCATGTGCCTAGAAGGCTTTTTGGCATATCTCAACTAGCAGCCTACCATAAAAGGAATGTCTGAGCATGCTGAAGATGATCAGAGGGCTGGAGCACCTCTGCTATGAGGACAGGCTGAGAGAGTTGGGGCTCTGCAGCCTGAAGAAGAGAAGGCTTCCAGGAGACCTTATAACAGCCTTCCAGTATCTGAAGGGGGCCTACAGGAGGGCTGGGGAGAAACTATTCACAAGGTCTTGTTACAGGATGAGGAGTAATGGGTTTAAACTAGCAGAGGGGAGATTTAAACTGGATGTCAGGAGGAAGTTCTTTCCAGTGAAGTTGGTGAGACACTGGAATGGGTTGCTGGGGGAGGTTGTGGCTGCTCCCTGCCTGGAGGTGTTCAAGGCCAGGTCGGATGAGGCCTTGAGAGACCTGATCTAGTGGGAGGTGTCCCTGCCTATGGCAGAGGTTTGGAACTGGATGATCTCTGAGGCCCTTTCCAACCCAAACCATTCTATGATTCTATGTTTCAGGATATAGCATGAAGCAGAAACCTTTCCCAGTACACTGTACAGATCAGGCTATCCTATTAGCAGGGGAAGAAAACCATTTAGATGAACAGATAGGAGATACACAATGCTGTTTGATCTCATGATCAAAGAATACAGTTTGGCCTGGGATCATCTGCTAGTATAGAAGCCTCTGATTCTAAGCACTCAAATGGGAAACAGATGGTATCACACAAATCAGATTACTTATGACAACTTATCTTTCTTCTGTTACTAGGCACATACTGTAGCTTCTAATAGGAGCAATTGTCCTAATCAATACTTAGAATAATTGATTGTACTCCAAATGACAGCTGGGACAGTTTTGGCATCACTGCAATGACCTCTTTGCAGACAACTAGCAAGACCTCTGTTGATTGTGGACTGTTTCCAACATTATGCTCTATTAGTAATCCAGTTTAGTGATGAAAAGGACACTGATGGGTCAGGCAAGTGGTGAGTTAATCTCTGAGTTAATCACAGATGGAAGAATTGCTCCTAAAATATGTGTAGCTACTGAAACCTATCCTATTACACCTTGGTTGGTTTATTTGTTTAAAAAGTTAAATTCATAAAATCAGGGAATCATAGAATGGTTTAGGTTGGAAGAGACCTCAAAGATCATCCAGTTCCAACACCCCTGTGCCATAGACAAGGACACCTCCCACTAGATCAGGACCCTCAAGGCCTCATTCAGCCTGGCCTTGAACACCTCCAGGGAGGGAGCAGCCACAACCTCCCCGGGCAACCTGTTCCAGAGTCTCGCCAGCCTCACTGTGAAGAACTTTGTCCTAACATCCTGTTTAAATCTCCCCTCTGCCAGTTTGAACCCATTCCCCCTCGTCCTGTCATTACAAGACCTTTTCAGTAGTCCCTCCCCAGCCTTCCTGCAGGCCCCCCTCAGATACTGGAAGGTTGCTATAAGGTCTCCTCAAAGCCTTCTCTTCTCCAGGCTGAAAAGTCCCAACTCCCTCAGCCTGTCCTCATAGCAGAGGTGCTCCATCCCACTGATCATTTTCATGGCCTCCTCTGTACTCTCTCCAGCAGTTCCATGTCCTTCTTGTGCTGGGGGCTCCAGAACTGCACACAGTACTCCAGGTGGGGTCTGATGAGAGCAGAGTAAAGGGGCAGAATCCCCTCCCTTGCCCTGCTGGCAATGCTTCTCTTAACGCAGCCCAGCACACAGTTGCTGCTGCACTGTGTGTGCACATTGTTGGCTCATGTTGAGCTTCTCATCCACCCAGACCCCCACGTCCTTTTCCTCAGGGCTGCTCTGCAGCCACTCGCATGATTCATGCATGTATTCCCCACATCTCATGATTCCACTCTTCCTTCCAATTCCAGCTGATTCCAGCTATGCCCATGGTGACTAATTTATCAGACCACAAAGTAAATATCAGTTGAATTCAAACTTAAGCCTTTGTCTCATTAGAAGCATTAATTTTATTTCTCCTTTGCTGTCATAATTTTTCATCACTGTCTTGTAAGTGGAATAACTCATTAAGTATGATTGAAACTAACCTTTACATTAGAAAAACCTACTGCAGGCAGGAAAGTAGCAAATAGTGAAGTGCCATAATCACATTTCTTTAGGAAAATTATATTCTTTTTCCTGCATATCCAGGGGGGGTAAGTTCCATTTGCTTTTCTTGACAGGGAATTTGAAGGGAACTGATCATTGTGAGGGCCATGAAGATGATCAGAGGGCTGGAGCACCTCTGCTATGAGGACAGGCTATGAGAGTTGGGGCTTTTCAGCCTGGAGAAGAGAAGGCTTTCAGGAGACCTTATAGCAACCTTCCAGTATCTGAAGGGTGCCTACAGGAAGGCTGGGGAGGGACTGTTCACAAGGTCTTGTAATGACAGGATGAGGGGGAATGGGTTTAAACTGGCAGAGGAGAGATTTAAACGGAATGTTAGGAGGAAGTTCTTCACAGTGAGGCTGGCGAGACACAGGAACGGGTTGCCCAGGGAGGTTGTGGCTGCTCCCCGGCTGGAGGTGTTCAGGACCAGGTTGGAGGAGGCCTTGAGCAACCTGATCTAGTAGGAGGTATCCCTGCCTATGGCACAGGGGGGTTGGAACTGGATGATCTTTGAGGTCTCTTCCAACCTAAGCCATTCTATGATTCTATGATTGTAGAAAAGCCATGAACTCCATTCTCAGTCAGGTCTGAGGTCATTTTAGCTATTGTTCAGATATTTTAAAAGCTGACAGGATTTGGGCACTAAGTAAGGTGGACAAGGCTACCTGAAATGGCAGTGCCTGGCTGTTTCAGGATTGATGTAACTGCACAGCTTCTTCCCAGAAAAAAACCTCTCATTGCACAGAATATTTGTTTAAATTTGAACATCTTGGACACCTGGACTGTTTCCAGAATCACAGTATCACAGAGTCACAGAATTAACTAGATTGGAAAAGGCCTCTAGGATCATTGAATCATACCTGCCACCCAAGACCTTCTAATTAACTAAACCATGGCACTAAGTGCCTCATCCAGCCTCCTCTTAAACACCTCCAGGCATGGGGTCTCCACCACCTCCCTGGGCAGCCCATTCCAATGCCAATCACTCTCTCTGGGAAGAACGTCTTCCTAATGTCCAGTTTAAACCTGCCCTGCCACAGCTCGAGGCCTTGTCCTCTTGTTCTGTCCCTGGTTGCCTGGGAAAGTAGACCAACCACACCTGGATAGAATCTCCTTTCAGGTAGTTGTAGAGAGCAATGAGGTCTGCCCTGAGCCTCCTCTTCTCCAGGCTGCACACCCCCAGCTCCCTCAGCTTCTCCTCACAGGGCTGTGCTCCAGGCCCTTCAACAACCTTGGTGCCCTTCTCTGGACACATTCCATCACCTCAACATCTTTCTTAAACTGAGGGGCCCAGAACTGGACACAGGAGTTAAGGTGTGGCCTAACCAGGGCTAAGTACAGGGGCAGAATGACCTCCCTGGTTCTGCTGGCCACACTGTTTCTGATCCAGGCCAGGATGCCATTGGCCTTCTTGGCCACCTGGGCTCAAAAAAATTGGGTACATTGTATCTACTATCAGTAGCAGTCTGTAGGAAAACTATCAGAAACCCTGTTTACAATACAGTACATGGGATGATTACTGTTATTCACACTTTAATGTCTGATATGTGATTTATGAGAGGTCTCAAAAATCGAGATCTCTGCCCCAGTATTGTGTCTCTTGCAGGTGCCCTGGAAGGAACAGACTAAGAGCAGTGTACTTTCATTCTTGATATCAGTCTCTAGGCAACAAAAAGCTGAATTATGGCTACTGAATAGGATGATTAGAAAAACACTTCAGTTTTTGGAGCCACATAAATACCATATGCACCTGTATACATACAGGTATATAAAGCTATACCTTCTATATTTAGATGCATGTACACATATAGCTATGGATAAATGTATTAAGTGTGTGTATACAGAGAGAAACTCGTACACAAAGGTACATATGTTAATGTGATTCTCACTTCTAACAGCATATGGAGCCATAAAGATAAAAGTAAGATATTTATATGACATGCATAATAGATATCCACTGGTACAGATGATATTTCATCTGGCTCAACATGAGCCAGCACTGTGCACATGCAGCCCAGACAGCAACTGTGTGCTGGGCTGCAGCAAGAGCAGCTGTGGGCAGGGCAAGGGAGGGGATTCTGCCCCTTTGCTCTGCTCTCCTCACACCCCACCTGAAGTACTGTGTGCAGTTCTGGAGCCCCCAACACAGGAAGGACATGAAACTGTTTGAGCCAGTCCAGAGGAGGGCCACAAAGATGCTCAGAGGGCTGCAGCAGCTCTGCTATGAGGACAGGCTGAGAGAGTTGGGACTCTGCAGCCTGGAGAAGGCTTCCAGGAGACCTTATAGTAGCCTTCCAGCATCTGCAACGGACCTACAGGAGGGCTGGGGAGGGACTATTGAAAAGGGCTTGTAATGACAGGATGAGGGGTAATGGGTTCAAACTGGCAGAGGGGAGATTCGAATGGGATGTTAGGAGGAAGTTCTTTCCAGTGAGCGTGGTGAGACACAAGCACAGGTTGCCCAGGCAGGTTGTGGCTGCTTCCTCCCTGGAGGCGTTCAAGGTCAGGTTGGAGTCCTTGAGCAACCTGTTCTAGTGGGAGGTGTCCCTGCCTATGTCACAGGGGGGTTGGAACTGGATGATCTTTGAGGTCACTTCCAACCTAAATCATTCTATGATTCCATGATTTACAGAGAGATATGTATGCATACATATATATATATGTGTGTGTGTGTATAGAGACATGCACACTTATCTATAGGTGATTACATCCACCATGCTTCAAACACAGTCAGGCCTCAAAGAAAATCAGGTATTCCTCTTTCCAGCCAAGCACATTGCAGACCAATGTGTAATCTGTTTCAGCTTCTTGCAACAGCTCTATCGAGCCATTTTGCCTCTAAACCACCAGAGTTACTTCTCCTAATGTATACAAGCATGGTTTTAAATAAAAGTAAAGGTGGCATTCCGGGGAGGTGATGCCTGAAAGGCCTGTCTAGAAGACCTAGAGTTTGTTCTTTCTTTAGCAATGCAAGCAGATCAGCCAGGAGATGTCACTAGTCTTATTTAAGAACTCACCACCTCTGAGGAGTCTTCAGCTTCTCCTCCACTTGAAAAGTCAGATATTCAGTTCTCCTCTGTTGCTGTAATCACCCAGTCCAACCAAAATAAATTTTCCTTCATGGGAGGGGAAGTGGGAGAACTGTTGGTTTGCTTGGACTGAGTCATTGCTCCTCTGGAGAAATCCCACATGAAGTATTTAGGGAGATAGGAAACACAAAAGGGAATAGTTAGAGAAGTAATCTCTTCCTGTACAACTGTTGACGCAGGAAAGCAATGATTTTTGCCACTCACTGAGGCTCTATTGATTTTTAACAGACTGTTTTGTCTTCTGGCTGTCCAGAAACTATTTCCTTCTCCGTTTCCACAACTGTGTCTATCCCCTCATGTGTCTATGCCTTTCATTACAGCACATGAAAGCAATAGAGCCTGTTTTGAGGACCAAAATACCACAGCCATTTCAATCCAAGTATGTGCATTTTTTTAGCTCCTTTAGCATTTGCACTAGACAGGTAGTCAGGATTAAAGTGTGATTTTCCTGAGCATTTGCTGCTGGTTTTTCAAAGACAAGTTTGGGCTGCCATCAATTTCCAGCTGCTCATTCCAGCCCCAAGCCTGTTATCTTATACTCCAAATTTTGTAAAATTTCCATGATAGTGCATTGTGCCCCCTATGCCATTTGCTATGAATTATGCAAAATTAATAATCGATATTAATTTTTGTATCCAGGTGAAGGTTGTTAATAACCATGAAAATTGTTTATTAACATTGACTCTCACCAGAAAACCTATTTGAAATGTTCAAAACGCAGGGTTTGGATACTTATGCACACAGGGAACAGGCAAAACCACAACACTTTAAGAAATAAGTTGCAAGTGCAAACATTAAAACGGGAAAGAGGTTCTCAGTTTCAAATATACCTCTTGCCCACCAGGGGACGTGAGAGGCTCCTTTCTGCTACTAAGGCAGAAAAGCACAACAGAATCATAGAATAGAATGGTTTAGGTTGGAAGAGACCTCAAAGATCATCCAGTTCCAACCCCCCACCATAGGCAGGGACACCTCCCACTAGATCAGGTTGCTCAAGACCTCATCCAGCCTGGCCTTGAACACCTCCAGGGAGGGAGCAGCCACAACCTCCCTGGGCAACCTGTGTCAGTGTCTTGTCACCCTCACTGTGAAGAATTTTCTCCTAAAATCCCGTTTAAATCTCCCCTCTGCCAGTTTGAACCCATTCCCCCTCGTCCTGTCATTACAAGACCCTGTGGATAGTCCCTCCCCAGAATCTAGTTACACAATTTCTTAGAGAGAGGCTTTGAAATATTTGCTCACAAAATAGTATCAGACAGTACCCCAAAGTTTCAAGGGAATTCTGTTGGTGTCTTGAAAGTCATTGCAGGCAAAGCAGAGCATAATGTGGCAGGGCACAGCAGGCAAAGCCAAAGTAAAAGCGAAAGCAGAGAAGCATGCGGAAGAAGCCTATTTATTATTTGCCCAAATGTAAATGGCTGCTGTGGCCACAGAGATTCACCAAGCAGAATGGCACTTGGCCAAACTTGACCATATCAGGTGAAGTCAGGAGCTTCCTTTCCCTTCTTTGGGAGGAATAAGTCTGGGCAAGTCTTGGACCTTCAAAGTGGTTGTCTCCAAGCCTTTTGTCTTCTCCCTGCGCTCTGCTTCCTCCCCCCCTCTACCCCTCAGCAGAGGGAAGGGACCATGGGATCATGCCTGGGCAAGCCAGGACATGGATCTTCCATGACAAAATATTAAGAAGGGCTGGACAGGCAGACAGACAGAACAGATTATTTTATCATCTCTCTTAATCCAAAGGTTATCACATTAAAACACCCTTAAGGTATTTTAAAATCATTTGCAGAAAGGTGGACAGTTTTTAGTTACTTCCATCAAAACCTTCATGTTCCTTGAGAACAATCAGCTTCATGAAAAATATTTCTGCATGGGCTCCTTAGGAGTGTTCTGATTACAACTGAGAGACCACCCCAAGACAGTAAGTGCAGTGAAGAGGCAGAGCAGGGAACAAGAAAATGCTACAAGAGCCAGATGAATAATTAATTGTGTATAGAAAGCATATCAGCTCAATTTGGCAAGCTGAAGAGAGCCTTGTTCTCCAGCCTGGACCTTGAATCACTCAGCTGGGACATAAAAGACAGCTCTAACTTTCACTGTACCTGGTTAGAAACTGGGGTCTCTTACACTGGTGGGGTGTTTTTTGAGAGTTCTTTTGTTACCTATGTGCAACCATAAGGATGTTAGGTAGCATTCACAGCTTGCCAGTGGCAAGCCTTCAGATGTGAAGTTGTTCTGCAAGTTGGGAGCCACTTTGCCAGCCAACCTTTGTGTGTCAGCACTGCTAAACCCTCAGACAGGCATCACTTGGGGCTCAGTGGCTAGAACCAAAAACTTAAAGTGCTAGCTGCAAACCAAAAGGCTGTCACAGTATCACAGGATGTCAGGGGTTGGAAGGGATCCAAAGAGATCTTCCAGTCCAACCCCCCCTGACAGAGCAGGGCCAGCCAATCTAGCTCAGGTCACACAGGAACACATTCAGACAGGCCTTGAAAGGCTCCAGAAAAGGAGACTCCACAACCACTCTCGGGAGCCTGTGCCAGTGCTCTGTCACCCTTACAGTCGAGAAGTTCCCCCTTGTGTTGAAGTGGAACCTCCTGTGCTGCAGCTTCCATCCATTGCTCCTTGTCCTTACCCAGGAAGCAAGTGAGCAGAGCCTGTCCCCCCTTTCTGACCCTCAGCACTCAGATATTGATAAACATTGATTAAATCCCCTTTCAGTCTTCTCTTCTCCAGACTAATCAGCCCCAGGTCCCTCAGCCTCTCCTCATCAGGCAGCACTCCTGTCCCCTCAGCATCCTCACAGCCCTCCACTGGACCTTTTCCAGCAGATCCTTGTCCCTCTGAAACTGGGGAGCCCAAAACTGAAGGTAATACTCATGATTAGGTATCAGTAGGGCAGAGAAGAAGGGGAGGAGAACCTCTCTTGGCCTGCTGGACACACTCTTCTTAATACACCCCAGGATCCTATTGGCCCCAAGGGGATCCAGGATCTCCAGCAGATCACCTCCTTACCTGGACTGGTGCGGTTCATTATTCCTTCCTGGATGCAGGACTCTGCAGTTGTCCTTGTTGAACTTCATTTGGTTTCTCTGAGCCAGCTGAAGCTCCGAGGCCTGAGCTGCAGCCCCAGCTGCACCTCTGCCCTGGCCTGTCCAGCCACGGGCCCATGGCCTGGCCTGCCTTTGGCCCAGTCCCATGGAGGTGCTTGAAGCCTGGGCTGAGGACTGCCCCAGAGCCCACAGCAGCCCTGCCATGGCACCCTGCAGCCACACAGGCTCACAGGATGTAAGGGGCTGGAAAGGACCCAAAGAAATCATCCAGTCCCACCCTCCTGCCACAGCAGGACCAGCCAATCTAGCTCAGGTCACACAGGAACACATCCAGGCAGGCCTTGAAAGACCCCAGAGAAGGAGACTCCACAGCCTCTCTGGGGATCCTGTCAAGAAGTTCCCTCCTTGTGTTGAGCTGGAACCTCCTGTGCTGCAGCCTTTTTGATATAAGATGTTTGTATGGTCAATCCCTGTAATGAAATATCAAGGCTGAGATAGTACCAGGACCATCAGATGCTGCAGTGGCTGCAGGATCAGGAGCTCTGGCTTCAGGGCTCAGAGGTCGAGCAAGTGAAGGCAGCAATGAGCTTGCTGAGGAGGCCAAGCCAGGGCCCAGCTCAGCCCATGGCAGCTGATTTGCAGCTCAGAGGCACACAGGATGTCAGGGGCTGGAAAGGACCTAAAGAGGTCCTTCAGTCCCACCCATCTGCCACAGCAGGACCAGATAATCTAGCTCAGGTCACACAGGAACACACCCAGACAGGCCTTGAATGTCTCCAGATGAGGAGACTCCACAACCTCTCTGGGGAGCCTGTGCCAGTGCTCTGTCAAGAAGTTCCCTCCTTGTGTTGAGCTGGAACCTCCTGTGCTGCAGGCTTTTTGATATAAGATGTTTGTATGGTCAATCCTTGTAATGGAATATCAGGACTGAAATGGTAACAGACCAAAAGTCCTGCCTTTGGCCCAGTCCCATGGAGGTGCTTGATGTCTGGGGTGAGGACTGCCCCAGAGCCCACAGCAGCCCTGCCATGGCACCCTGCACACACAACCTAAAACATTATATGATTCTATGATTCTATGATTCTCTGGACATGGTCCTGCCTGTTCATATCTTTCCTGTAACAGAGGCTCCAGAACTGGATCATAGAATCATAGAATGGTTTAGGTTGGAAGAGACCTCAAAGATCAGCCAGTTCCAACTCCCCTGTGCCATAGGCAGGGACACCTCCCACTAGATCAGGACAATCAAGACCTCATCCAACCTGGCCTTGAACACCTCCAGCCAGGGAGCAGCCACAACCTCCCTGGGCAACCTCTGCCAGTGTCTCACCACCCTCACTGTGAAGAACTTCCTCCTAACATCCAGTTTAAATCTCCCCTCTGCCAGTTTGAACCCATTCCCCCTCATCCTGTCATTACAAGACCTTGTGAACAGTCCCTCCCCAGCCTTCCTGCAGGCCCCCTTCAGATGCTGGAAGGTTGCTATAAGGTCTACTGCATAAGGATGCAGTAATCAAAGTAAGGTCTAACCAGAGTAGAACAGAGGAGGTGAATCACCTCCCTCAACCTGCTGACTCCACTCCTCTTGATGCAACCCAGGACATGGTTGGCTCCCCAGCCTGCAAGTTCACTCTGGAAACAGACTGCATCACCTCAACAAAGAGATTGCATCCCGACAGGTACGTTTCTTTGTTGCAATACTATACAAAGTTTAAAAGTGCCAAAGAAAAAGAAAAAAAGAAAAAAAAGAATTGTTGACTATAATCACACTCTCGACTTGCAAGTCTAAAATTCGTTCCTAGGAAATGTACTTCTTGTAAAGATCAGCACTATCAAATCCAGAATGCTACTTTACATCTTAATGTTGTTAGTCTCTGAGCTGCTTTTATGTCATTCATTTAGTGCCAGCTGTTTCCCCACCTTCATCTGCTACCCTTCAGCACCAATGAAAACATTTCCTCGTTTGCCATGAAGGTCTCATCGCCGACCACAAGGTAAGTGAATCACTCCTCTGTAACTATTATTTGGATGGAAGTTGGGGAGAACTTCTTGGTCTGTTAAATCCTCTCTTTGGAGTCTTGTCTTGTTCCCAACTGCCATCTTGTGGCAGTAAACATTTATTTGGGCTGCAGTTAAAAGCACCCTCCCAGGCTGAGAGCCAGCAAAGCAAAGTCACTGCCGCAGTTTTATTTGCTCCCTCCCAATATCTGCTAGCTCCTGGTATCATTTTGGGCAAAGACATGGTAACAGGCTTCATCCTTTTCCAGAACTTGGTGAAAAGCAGGATGGTCAGAGGAAGAAGGGCAGTCTAGATTGGACTTTAAATACATTGTATGGACAATTCACCAAACCAGAAATTAAATCTTGCCCAGTATAGCTGAAGGCTTTTTTTTAACCTTGATGTAATTATGTGGCCAGCAGGTTGAGGGAGGTGATTCTCCCACTCTACTCTGCCCTGGTGAGACCCCACCTGGAGTAGTGCAGCTAGTTCTGGAGCCCCTGGGACAAGAGGGATGTGGACATGCTGGAGTGTGTCCAGAGAAGGGCCACGAGGATGCACAGAGGGCTGCAGCACCTCTGCTATGAACACAGACTGAAAGAGTTGGGGCTGTGCAGTTTGGAGATGAGGAGGCTCCCAGGTGACCTTATTGTGGCATTCCAGTATCTGAAGGGGGCCTACAGAAAAGCTGGGGAGGGACTCTTGAGGCTGTCAGGTAGTGAGAGGACTAGGGGGATGGAGCAAAGCTGGAGGTGGGGAGATTCACATTGGATGTGAGGAAGAAGTTGTTCAGCATGAGAGTGGTGAGAGCCTGGAATGGGTTGCCCAGGGTGGTAGTTGGGGCCACTTCCCTGGAGGTGTTTGCAGCCAGGCTGGGCAGCCTGATCTAGGGTAGGGTGTCCCTGGGCATGGCAGGGGGGTTGGGACTAGATGATTCTTGTGGTCCCTTCCAACTCTCATATGATTCTGATTCTATGATTTGTGGAGGGAAGGATGAAGTGATGTAAAGGGGATAACACCTAATGGAGAGGAACCAACAGCAGCCACTAGCAGACTTGGAAACACTGAATGAGGGTCAGCAGTGATTATGAAAGAGAGTTGTGATGCAAGACACAAACACTGCCTACCCAGGCCTTCACAGCAAGTACAACAAAACTGGGTTTGTTAATTCAAATATGATGAGCAGTCCATAACTGTGATAAAGAACAAAAGGGCAGAAGGGAAGGAGTGGAGCAGCAACAAACAGCTCTGTCCCAGCTTCAGAGGGGAGTCTTTAGTCATGGCTGATGCTACTGTTGTAGCTAGATCTGTGCAACAGCTTCCTCAGCCACGTAAGGAGGCTGCTTCTTCTCCAAAAACACTGTAGCTACCATGTCACATGCTGTCCTCTGCTCAGCTACAAGTATGGACATCAACAGAAGACATGACTCTACAGGCAGTTTATTGCCTCCAGGAGCATGCTAGCCTGCACATCAGTCTGCTTTATCCAAGACAGAGACATTTCAGATCCCTAAGAGCCTTTGGCATCACAGGTCTTCCTTGTTAGCAATGAGAGTTTGCACTGTCTACACAGACCAGTGTCAGCAAAGGTCCTGGAGAAATTGCTTTCCTTGGGAGGGTAGGCAGGGACTGAGAGAGAGGGAGAGAGATCTGCTGGAGAGGGTCCAGCAGAGGGCTATGAGGATGATGAGGGGACTGGAGCACTGCCTGATGAGGAGAGGCTGAGGGACCTGGGGCTGCTTAGTCTGCAGAAGAGAAGGCTGAAAGGGGGTTTAATAAATGTTTATAAATATCTGATGGTTGGGGGTCAGAAGTGGGGGGGACAGGTTCTACTCACTTGCTCCCTGGGATAGGACAAGAAGAGATGGATGGAAGCTGCAGCACAGGAGGTGCCAGCTCAACTCAAGGGGGAACTTCTTGACTCTGAGTATCTCAGAGGACTGGCACAGGCTCCTCAGAGAGGTTGTGGAGTTTCATTCTCTGGAGTCTTTCAAGGCCTGTCTGGATGTGCTCATGTGTGGCCTGAGCTAGATTGTATGATCCTGCTCTGGCAGGAGGGGTAGACTTGATGAACTCTTTGGGTCCCTTCCAAACCCTGACATCCTGTGATCCTGTGACCTCCTGTCTGTAGGGACAGGATCCATGTAAATAGAGCATTGGGATCAGAAATGTGCAACTCAAATGTTGTTAAGATTAGAGGTCTATTGAGAAAAGATCATAGAATCATAGAATGGTTTAGGTTGGAAGAGACCTCAAAGATCATCCAGTTCCAACCCCCCTGTGCCATAGGCAGGGACACCTCCCACTAGAACAGGTCGCTCAAGACCTCATCCAACCTGGCCTTGAACACATCCAGGGAGCGAGCAGCCACAACCTCCCTGGGCAACCTGTGCCAGTGTCTTGCCACCCTCACTGTGAAGAACTTCCTCCTAACATCACATTTAAATCCCCCCTCTGCCAGTTTGAACCCATTCCCCCTCATCTTGTCATTACAAGACCCTGTGAACAGTGCCTCCCCAGCCTCCCTATAGGCCCCCTTCAGATACTCGAAGGTTGCTATAAGGTCTCCTCGAAGCCTTCTCTTCTCCAGGCTGAAAAGCCCCAACTCTTGTAGCCTGTCCTCATAGCAGAGGTGTTGCAGCCCTCTGATCATCCTCGTGGCCCTCCTCTGGACTCTCTCCAGCAGTTCCATGTCCTTCTTGTGTTGGGGGCTCCAGAACTGCACACAGTGCTGCAGGTGGGGTGTGAGGAGAGCAGAGTAAAGGGGGAGAATCCCCTCCCTTGCCCTGCTGGAAAAGATGAGGAAGAGGAAATACCTTGACAATGAATTTGATACCTCCAGCACTTACACCCATCCTACAGGACAGCATTCCTGTCAGAACAGAATACTACTTCTAGTATAAAATGAACGACTTGGGAATTAGAAAATGCCAGCATTGAAGCACTATGACAGAGTCATTAATTACGCATTTGCTTCTCAATGTTGTCCATGACATCATTATTCAGGACTTTTAGCATAAAAGGAAGAAAAAAGCTCTTGCTCAGAGCAGTCTTCCCTTGCTTTGCCTGTAAGGCCAGGACTGCTCAATATTTTAGGAAAACCTCTACAGACCAACAAGTCCACAGACACTTCCATTTTTAAACATCTAAACCTCAGGCAAGGCAATGGATGGTCATTAGGCATTAGATTTTCAGCCTTGCTTCTGCAGACAAAGGCTTTTTTTTTATATTTAAACCTCTTCATGGACTATGGCCCAATATTTCCTCATACTTCACAGCCTTCCTGGCTGACTGAATTTTAAGTTAGAAGACTGTTGTCTAGATTATTCTTGCATTACAGAATCAGATAAAATGACATAATGATTTCAGTAGCTAAGTGTCTTCATAGACTTTGTGTCCCAGAGCTAATTCCAGATGCTGAACTCATCAATTAAACAAAGCTTTCTGAAGGTTTCTATGATTATATGTTTCTATGTCCCATACCCTTCATAACTTGTAATTATTGTTGTGCCATTTCCCTTGCTGCTTTGTCACAGAATCATAGAGCAATTGAGCCTGGAAGGGACCTCAGGAGGTCTCCAGACTGACCTCCTGTGCTCAGCTGTGTGTGTGAGAGAGAGAGAGAGAGTGTGTGTGTGTGTGAACAATGTTATATAATATTCACTTTCAAAATCAATTCCTAATTATCTAAAGCTGGGCACCAGAATTAAGAGACCCTTGGTGTGATAGTTTAGCAGTTAGCTGCCCCTACCACACTTTGAAATAACCCAGGCTAGGACTCAGCAGGCTGGAAGTTAATAAGTGAAGCTTTATATTTATATTTACAGCTCTGCATAATATACAAGCAGATATTTACAATGCATAACAGATATTTACAGATATATATACAGTGAAAAGGTAATACAAAGATACCACAGCCCTCCCAGAGATCAAAATCCCTAAGAGGGGTTTCTAACCACCCCTATCACCTTCCCCCCTTCCCCAATCTTATCTCACCTTCTGTTTCATGCAGCAGATAGGTGGACGTAGATTGGCCAGGGGGGTTAGCAACAGGAAAGAAGTTAGTGGAATTATTCAGATTCAGCTACAAAAGGCAGGGGGAAAGAAAAAAACTTTTTTACTGTATATATCTGTAAATATCTGTTATATCTTGTAAATATCTGCTTTTATATTGTGCATTGCTGTAAATATAAAGCTTCATTTATTAACTTCCAGTGTTTTCGGAGTTTCAGCCGGGGTTTATAAAAGGTGGGGGGGCAGGTAACTGCAAACCCACTACACCATGCAAGAGCCACCACAGTCCAAAGTGGTCTGAAGCAGTCTGACCCTCTGACTGATCTATATTTAGGTTACAGCTCTTAAACAATTTTTTTTTTCTCTCAGTAAAACCACGAGTGAATTAGCATCATCTGTAGCCACCTCTCAGCCTATAGTCTAATTTCTCATTCAAATTCTCCAATTAGTTCAAACCAGCACACTTGATACTGCCTTCAATTTGCTTTAGCCTGCTGTCTGTAAAATGGGATTAATGAGACACATTCCTGTACTGGGAAATCAAATTTATTAACTTCTAAGATGACTTTGTATCAAACAGATGAGGAATACATAACTCTGTTATAAACCAGGATTTGAATAGCGAGTAATAAGAATGCTTGTGGTCAGATACTAAGAAAGAATCATAGTATCATAGAATATTAAAGCAAAGAAAAGCACCAAAAAGGCTTGTGGGAGAGCCTTTCTATGATTCTATGATTTTTAAATGCTTGTACTTCTCACCCCACTTTACCAGTGAGCTTCTAACTCTAAGGAATCACAGAATCATAGAATGGTTTAAGTTGGAAGGGACTTCAAAGATCATCCAGTTCCAACCCCGCTGTGCCATAGGCAGGGACATCTCCCACTAGAACAGGTCACTCAAGGCCTCATACAACCTGGCCTTGAACACCTCCAGCCAGGAGCAGCCACAACCTCCCTGGGCAACCTGTGCCAGTGTCTCACCATCCTCACTGAAACAACTTTCTTTCTAACATCCCGTTTAAATCTCCCCTCTGCCAGTTTGAACCCATTCCTCCTCATCCTGTCATTACAAGACCTTGTGAATAGTCCCTCCCCAGCCCTCCTGTAGGACCCTTTCAGATACTGGAAGGCCACTATAAGGTCTCCTGGAAGCCTTCTCTTCTCCAGGCTGCAGAGCCCCAACTCTCTCAGCCTGTCCTCATAGCAGAGCTGCTGCAGCCCCCTAAGCATCATGGTGGCCTCCTCTGGACTCTTTCCAACAGTTCCATGTCCTTCTTGTGTTGGGGGCTCCAGAACTGCACACAGTACTCCAGGTGGGGTCTGAGGAGAGCAGAGCAAAGGGGCAGAATACCCTCCCTTGTCCTGCTGGCCACAGGGTTGCTGTCTGGGCTGCACACACACACTGCTGACTCATGTTGAGCTTTTCATCAACCCAGAAGATGAAGTCTATAGGGAATAAATTTCATCTGTCATGATCACGAACAAAATGTTGTGAATTAAAACATTTTAAAGTTTATATTTCCTAACTCTTAAATGCTCCTTTTTTCATTCTCATTAAGGTCATTCCAGTAGCATTTCTTTGTATAACAGAAAAAAACAGAACTGCTTAGCAAAATTTCCATAAATTAATTGTGATTTCCCTTCCAACATTGAAGGTGCAGAAATCAAGAGTAGGGATTTGACTTATATGGTGGCTTTGGTGGCCTTGATTTGAGATGGGATAGGAAATTATTCCACATGTAAGAGGAAGTATTGAAGCTGCAGCTGTTGCCACTTACCATTTGCCATCTCCAAAAATAGAGACCTCCAAAGGCCACCTCATTTCAAAGTATATCCTTTCTCTTCTGGCTTTATTTATTTTGCTTGGTTGTTGCTGCTTTATTATGCTAATATTTGCCTGTAAATACATTAAGAAGTTCCTTAGAAGCCATTCCTGGAAGTCCTTTTGTCGTACACTCAGTGGTTTAAGATTTGTATGAGCCACTGCAAAGTATTACATTATCCTGCCTCTGGATGTCAGCATTCGCCCTCATTTGGGAACAACAGACTCATAGAATCAGTCAGGGTTGGAAGGGACCACAGGGATCATCTAGTTCCAACCCCCCTGCCATGCCCAGGGACACCCTACCCTAGATCAGGCAGCCAGCCAGAGAGGGACCTGGGGTTGATGGGAGATAGGAGCTGAACAGGAGCCAGCAGTGTGCCCAGGTGGCCAAGAAGGCCAATGGCATCCTGGCCTGGATCAGCAATAGTGTGGCCAGCAGGACCAGGGAAGTCCTTCTGACCCTGTACCCAGCACTGGTCAGGCCACACCTTGAGTCTTGTGTCCAGTTCTGGGCCACTCAATTCAACAGAGAGGTTGAGGTATTGGAACATGTTCAGAGAAGGGCATCAAGGCCTGGAGCACAGCCCTGTGAGGAGAGGCTGATGGAGCTGGGGGTGTGCAGCCTGGAGAAAAGAGGCTCAGGGCAGACATCATTGCTCTCTACAACTACCTGAAAGGAGGCTATAGCCTGGTGGGGTTGGGCTCTGCTCACAGGCAACCAGCAACAGAACGAGAGGACACAGTCTCAAGTTGTGCCAGGGGAGGTATAGGATGGATGTTAGGAAGAAGTTCTTCCCAGAGAGAGTGATTGGCATTGGAATGGGCTGCCCAGGAAGGTGGTGGAGTCACCATCCCTGCATGTGTTCCAGAAAAGCCTGAAAGGGGCACTTAGTGCAATGGTCTAGTTGATTGGACAGGGCTTGGAGATAGGTTGGACTGGATGATCTTGGAGTTCTCTTCCAACCTGTTTGGTTCTATGATTCTATGAAGTCCAAAGGACTGGGTGAGATGTGTTTGTGAGTGCTGCAAGAACTGCTATGAGCTATTGCAACGCTACTCTGAATCGTCACCATAAGATCATGGAAATTAGGTGAAATCCACAATGGCTGAGGAAAATAAAGCAAACATTACACCCATCTTCAAAGGGCAAGGGAAAAAAACCTGAGTAGTCAGTTCACTTAACAGCCACCCACAGGAGAATTAAAGACAAATCTTCCTGGAGGCTCTTTTCAGGCTCATGAAGCACAAGAATTTGATTTGGAGTAGCTAGCATAGGTATACCAAGGGTGTATCATGCCCAATGAGCCTGTTGGCTTTCTGTGATGAGATGGAGTGGCTCATTGAACAGCTGGAAACTTGTAAATGTGGCTTTAGCAAGGCTTAAGCAGCCTATGATATGGAACCATAGAATCATAGAATCAGTCAGGGTTGGAAGGGACCACAAGGATCATCTAGTTCCAACCCACCTGCCAGGCCCAGGGACACACTACCCTAGATCAGGCTTCCCACAGCCTCTGCCAGCCTGGCTGCAAACACCTCCAGGAATGTGGCCCCAAACACCTCCCTGGGCAACCCGTTCCAGGTCCTCACCACTCTCATGCTGAGCAACTTCCTCCTCACATCCAATCTGAATCTCCCCACCTCCAGCTTTGCTCCATTCCCCCTAGTCCTGTCACTACCTGATAGCCTCAAAAGTCCCTCCCCAGCTTTTTTGTAGCCCTCCTTCAGATCCTGGAAGGCCACAATAAGGTCAGCTGAGAGCCTCCTCTTCTCCTCACAGCCAAAGCAAAGAGGCAGACTGAATGGTCAAGGTTGATTTGAACAGCTGTCAGAGTCTGCCTCTACCCATTACTTTATTCTCTTTTGCTTCATCAGCAAAGAAGCATAAGTGCTCATTTCCAACAAGCAAATTGCCATTATTACCTGTTCAGTTCTGACACTCCTTGGTGCAGCACAGTGCAGGAAAACACAGGCTCTGCTGAAATACAGTGCCCATAACCAGCTTCAGGAAAGGCAAACACTCTGAAAAGTGAAAGGTGGTTTAATCAGTGTGATTCTTCCACTGTCAGTTAGTTCTGCCTTCCATTAAGATTTCACAGATAGACAGACAGGCTGGGAAGCAGCCAGGCACAGAAGCACCTGGGGGTACTGGTTGACAGGTGACTGAACATAAGCCAGCAGTATGCCCAGGTGACTGAGAAGGCCAATGGCATCCTGGCCTGGATTAGCCATAGTGTGGCCAGCAGGACCAGGGAAGTCCTTCTGACCCTGTGCTTAGTGCTGGTCAGGGCACACTTTGAGTCCTCTGTCCAGTTCTGGGCCCCTCAATTTCAGAAAAATGTTGAGGTGCTTGAAGATGTCCAGAGAAGGGCACCAAGGCTGGGGAGGGGGCTGGAGCACAGCCCTGTGAGGAGAGACTGGCGGAGCTAGGGGTGTGCAGCCTAGAGAAGAGGAGGCTCAGGGGGGACCTCATTGCTCTCTACAACTACCTGAAAGGAGATTGTAGCCAGGTGGTGTTGGGCTCTTCTCCCAGGCACCCAGGGACAAAACAAGAAGACACAGCCACAAACTGTGCCAGGGCAGGTTTAGACTGGGTGTTAGGAAGAAGTTCTTCAGAGAAAGAGTGACAGGCATTGGAATGGGCTGCCTGTAGAGGTGGTGGAGACCCCATCCCTGGAGTGTTTAAGAGGATGCTGGATGAGGCACTTAGTGCCATGGGTTAGTTAATTATAAGGTCTTAGGTGATAGGTTTGATTCAATGATCCTAGAGGTCTTTTCCAACCTGGTTAATTTTGTGATTCTGCGCTTACAAGATGGGAGCTTTATAGACATATTTGTGGTCTGGTGACTGCTACCTCACACATATGCTGCTGCTTTTGAATGTAAGAGCAGAAGCACTGCTACTGAATTCAGACAAAACCAGGATGGCCACCAACTTATAATGTAAAGGAAAGGCTCGTGAGGTTTTTTAAAACATAATCTACTCTGAGTGCAAAGTATCTGGGAGGCAGAATTCTGCAACTAATAGAATTGCAAATTATATGCACAACTGATGCAACCCTTAAGAGGAGAAATAAAATGTGCTGCTGAAACATGTTGGCTGCTGAGCAAACCGGGTCAGAAGACTCAGTAGTTGGGGCTTTTCAGCCTGGAAAAGAGAAGGCTTCCAGGAGACCTTATAGTAGCCTTCCAGTATTTGAAGGGGGCCTACAGGAGGGCTGGGGAGGGACTATTCACAGGGTCTTGTAATGACAGGACTAGAAGGAATGGATTCAAATTGGTGGGGGGAAGATTTGAACGGGATGTTAGGAGGAAGTTCTTCACAGTGAGGATGGTGAGACACTGGAACAGGTTACTGAGGGAGGTTGTGGCTGCTCCCTCCCTGGATGTGTTCAAGGCCAGGCTGGATGAGGTCTTGAGCAACCTGTTCTAGTGGGAGCTGTCCCTGCCTATGGCACAGGGGGGTTGGAACAGGATGATCTTTAAACGTCTCTTCCAACCTAAACCGTTCTATGATTCTATGACTCAAGAGGGATGTGGACATGCTGGAGTGTGTCCAGGGAAGGGCCACGAGGATGATCAGAGGGCTGCAGCACCTCTGCTATGAGGACAGACTGAAAGAGTTGGGGCTGTTCAGTCTGGAGTGACACGAGGTGTCCCTGCCTATAGCAGGGGGTTGGAACTGGATGGTCTTTGAGGTCTCTTCCAACCTGAAACATTCTATGATTCTATGATTCTCTAAACGATATCAAACGAAGCAAGCTCACAAAGCAGAAGGTCATCTTCTAAGTATCTCACTCCATTGATAGCCCTTTAGGTGGGATCTAGGTCAAACTGAAACATCAGAGCTTTGCAAGGTTAACACCATCCAACAGATATCAGATGCAGCTCAGTGGATGTGCAATATCACAGTATCAAGCTGACAGCTCGGGGAGCTAAAATCCTCAATCCACAACTGAAGCCATGACCAAGCAAACATCTCACAAGCACGGTTCACTTACTAGCACAAGCAAGAAGCTCTGGTGACAAATCACAGTTGTTTACATCACCTCCAGTGAGATCAACAGCAGGAGTGTCTAATGTTTTATCCTCTTTCCCTCTACCATAGCACAAGTTTTTATTCTGGTACTCTGTTAAGGACAGGGGATTGATCATAGAATCATAGAATCATAGAATGGTTTAGGTTGGAAGAGACCTCAAAGAGCATCCTGTTCCAACACCCCTGTGACATAGGCAGGGACACCTCCCACTAGAACAGGTCGCTCAAGACCTCATCCAGCCTGGCCTTGAACACCTCCAGGGAAGGGAGCAGCCACAACCTCCCTGGGCAACCTGTGCCAGTGTCGCGTCGCCCTCACTGTGAAGAACTTCCTCCTAACATCCAGTTTAAATCTCCCATCTGCCAGTTTGAACCCATTCCCCTCGTCTTGTCATTACAAGACCTTGTGAACAGTCCCTCCCCAGCCTTCCTGTAGGCCCCCTTCAGATACTGGAAGGCTACTATAACTTCTCCTGGAAGCCTTCTCTTCTCCAGGCTGAAAAGTCCTAACTCCCTCAGCCTGTCCTCATAGTACAGGTGCTCCAGCCCTCTGATCATCTTTGTGGCCCATTTGTGTTGTTTATTTGTTCCTTTATTTTCATTCTTAGTTTTCATCCTAGAAGGTTAAATGAGTTTTTCAGCTCTTTGAACTCAAATCTTTCACTACTTGGAAAACAAAACAGAAAGTGTTTTGGACCTGATCTGATCTGTTGTGGAAAGCCAACACTGAGCTGAAATTGGTTCGATGCATTTGTAGCAGCCACTGCCACTAATGCTGAAGAGATATGTACCAACTTTCCAAGCTCCTGGGGCTTCATATCCATGAATGGTCACAGAAATACATCACAGCTGCAGAGCCAGCAGACCAAAAAAAAAAAAGTGAAAAACAGAAGTCAACTTGAAATGGTTGGGACAGTGTCAGTGAAGAATTCAGCAGTGATTTTCATCAGCAGACCAAATTAGGCAGTCACAGGTATACTGCTTCTAACAAAAATGTCTGCCCCAGGGCTGTTGAGAATTTCTCTGTTTCTGCCTGTTCTTCTTGCACTGGCTGATCATAGAATCATAGAATGTCAGGAGCTGGAAGCAAAAGATCATCTGATCCACCCCCCCTGCCAGAGCAGGATCACCTAGAGCAGATCACCCCTAGTGGGAGTCACGAAGATGATCAGAGGGCTGGAGCACCTCTGCTATGAGGATAGGCTGAGAGAGTTGAGGCTTTTCAGCCTGGAGAAAAGAAGGCTTTGAGGAGACCTTATAGCAACCTTCCAGTATCTGAAGGGGGCCTACAGGAAGGCTGGGGAGGGACTATTCACAAAGTCTTGTAATAACAGGATGAGGGATAATGGGTTCAAACTGGCAGAGGGGAGATTTAGACATGATGTTAGGAGGAAGTTCTTCATAGTGAGGGTGGTGAGACACTGACACAGGTTGCCCAGGGAGGTTGTGGCTGCTCCCTGGCTGGAGGTGTTCAAGGCCAGGTTGGATGAGGTCTTGATTGTCCTGATCTAGTGGGAGGTGTCCCTGCCTATGGCACAGGGGTGTTGGAACAGGATGATCTTTGAGGTCTCTTCCAACCTAAACCATTCTATGACTCTATGATCACACTGGAAGGCATCCAGTCAGTTCTTGAATACCTCCAGAGTGGAAGATTCCACAACCCCCTGGCAGCCTGTTCCAGTGCTTCGTGACCCCCACAGTGGAAAAATTCTTCCTCAGGTTCACATGGAACCTCCTATTCCTCAGCTTCCACCCACTGCCCCTTGCCCTGTCATTGGGCATCACCCAGCAGAGCCTGGCTCCATCCTCCTGGCACTCACCCTGCCCATATTTATAACCATTGATAAGGTCACCTCTCAGTCTCCTCCTTTCCAAGCAGCACAGCCCCAGCTCCCTCAGGCTCTCCCCAAAAGGAAGATGTTCCATTCCCTTAATCATTTTTGTGGCTCTGCAAATAGCTCTAGTGTGGGTCTTTCACAGGTCCTGCCATGAAACCTGCTTTTCCTTGGGTCCTCTCCATAAGCCACAGCTCCTGCCAGCAGCCTGATGCAGTGCAGGCTCTCCACAGACTCTAGCTTCCCTCAAGGCATATCCCTTTCTCTAGCGTGGAGTCCTCCACAGCAGCAAAGGGACAACCTGCATCACAGTGCTCTTCTCCAGGGGAATCTGCTTCCCTTCCTTCTTCAGTGACCTTGGTGTCTGCAGGGCTGTTTCTCTCACATTTTCTCACTCATCTTTCACAGCTGCCGTGCAGCACTTCTCATCCTTTCTTAAGTGCATTACCCAACAAACCTTAAGGGACTCCACTTTGGCCAGCAGCAGGTCTGTTTTGGAGGCAAAACTGCTGCACATCTCCTTTGCTTAGACTCCAGCAGAAGCCTTCAAATAACAGCTTTTTCCCTTCCAAGCACCAGAAAAATAAACCCCATTATGATTCTTTTCACTGTTGCTTTAAAACCATCACAAGATGTGTTTGCTTCAGCAAGCACTGTGATCTGTGTGCATCTTGTAGTTTATAAAAATAGCCTACCCTCTTTTCCCCATCTTGCTGCACGGAGGCTGCTTGAAGATGAGACTGGCATAATAAGGTCAGTGCTTCTGGGGAGTGCAACAAACTTGTCAGTAGATGTTAATATCAAACCCAGCATCTCAGTAACACTTTCTTTATTCTTTTTCACTTGCTTAAGACAGGCAGATTCGTGTCTCACCACTCGCTGTTTTCAGGGGGAAAAAACTATGCACAAAGAAAAAAAATGTAATTAAACCATTTAACATTAACATTTAATTAAGACAGTGACTGGCTGGAGAGCAGCCCTGAGGAGAGGGAATTGGGGGTGCTGGTGGAGGAGAAGCTCAACATGAGCCAGCAGTGTGCACTTGCAGCCCAGAAAGCCAAGCAGAGCCTGGGCTGCATCAGGAGAAGCATGGCCAGCAGGTGGAGGGAGGTGATTCTCCCCCTCTACTCCAGCCTAGTGAGACCCCACCTGGAGTGCTGCATCCAGTTCTGGAGCATCTATTGCAAGAGGGATGTGGACATGCTGGAGAGTGTCCAGAGAAGGGCCACGAAGATGCTCAGAGGGCTGCAGCACCTCTGCTATGAGGACAGACTGAAAGAATTGGGGCTGTTCAGTTTGGAGAAGAGGAGGCTCCCAGGTGACCTTCTTGTGGCCTTCCAGTATCTGAAGGGGGCCTACAGAAAAGCTGGGGAGAGACATTTTAGTCTATCAGGTAGTGACAGGACTAGGGGGAATGAAACAAAGCTGGAGGTGGGGAGATTCAGATTGGCTGTGAGGAGGAAGTTCTTCACCATGAGAGTTGTGGGAGCCTGGAATGGGTTGCCCAGGGGGGTGATTGGGGCTACATCCCTGGAAGTGTTTGCAGCCAGGCTGGATGAGGCTGTGGGCAGCCTGATCCAGGATAGGGTGTCCCTGGGCATGGCAGGGGGGTTGGAACTAGATGATCCTTGTGGTCCCTTCCAACTCTGACTGATTCTATGATTCATTTCATTTCAAGCCAGGAATATAGTCACAATCTAATCACTAGAAGTAAGAAGCACAAGCAGTTATAGAGAATTTACTTTACCTGCTATCAATAATGTATTTTGGGGTGAATTTCTGATGTGTTTGTCACCATCCTCTCTAGAAATCATGGGTGATATCCTTGATCATGTATATAAATCCTTTTCTTAAGTGATGCAGTGGAGAATTCACAATTATAGAAAAATGTTATGCATATCAGACAACATTTCATTTCTCTACTAGTTCCAATCCTTCTGCCCATTGAGCATGCCAACATTCTCTAGATAGGCACAGTAAAAAAATCCCTTTAGAAAGAAGCAATCACAGAATCATAAAATCATAGAATGATTTAGGTTGGAAGGGACTTCAAAGTTCATCCAGTTCCAACCCCCTTGTGCCATAGGCAGAGACATTTATCTCATCTGACTTCTGACGAGCACAGTGCAATCTGCTTGTCCTGAGCAGATCTCTGTCAGTGCTACTCAGAGCAATGCAAGCCAGAAAGCAACTTAAAGCACTGCCTACCCACAGATCTTTGTGTAGTAGCCTTGAGGTGTAGAAAGGGCTTGAGATGGCTTGGCTGACTTAGAATCATAGAATGGTTTAGGTTGGAAGAGACCTCAAAGATCAGACAGTTCCAACTGCCCCTGTGCCATAGGCAGGGACACCTCCCACTAGATCAGGTCGATCAAAGCCTCATCCAGCCTGGCCTTGAACACCTCCAGGGAGCGAGCAGCCACAACCTCCCTGGGCAACCTGTGCCAGTGTCTCACCACCCTCACTGTGAAGAGCTTCCTCCTAACATCCAGTTTCAATCTCCCCTCTGCCACTTTAAACCCATTACCCCTCATCTTGTCATTACAAGGCACATTGAAGTTAAATTCTGCCTATTCTATCACACTCCCCCTTTATAAATGGAAGAATTTCATCGTATCTTTGCCCAAATGTAGTCACCTGGGGACCAGTTAGCTTGGAGGAAAGCAGAGAAATCTGATAGGCGTCTGCTGGCAAAGAGCCACACATATGGCGCCCACCAGGAAAGAGCTTCCAGACTACTGAAGGCTTTTTTTTAGAGACTTTAGAAAACACATTTTGTTGTTTTCAGGTAATTTCATTTGAAGCCACTTTCACTTTCCTGTTTGGCAAAGAAAACCAAGGGACATGTCAAAGTGATTCACCGAGATGGTTGTGAGGAGCGTGCAGCCTGATCCACCTCCCTTCGCTAAGCAACGGAGAGGTTTACAGCTGAGCTCCCCCGAGTGGGGAGGGAACCGAGGGACTCTGTAAGCTTGCCTGGCATTTAACTCTTTATTCAGTCAGCGTAGGATTTGCTTCACAATCCCTTCAGCAAATACATTTACTGTTTTAACCTTGTGGCAGCTCAGCATTCTGACATTAAATCCTCCGTCATTTGTTCAGACCTGCCCAGAGGTGCAAGGTTGCCCTGCAAATTTTTGTCTCTCTTTTTTTTTTTTTTTTTCCCCAGTTTTGGGGTGTAAAAGGAAGCTTCTGCTTGGAGTTTGCACTTAAAATAATCCTGAGCTTGCATAGTAATGGGATGAGTGCCTGTTCAATACCGAATCATCATCCTTGCCTTTCTGTTACTATGGAGATGGCATGGCTGCTTCACCGCTCATTCTGCTATCTCCACAGCTGCAACAGGAGCTTTGGTAGGGTGCATCTGATGCCTCTGCTCCTCAAACCTTCTCTGTCCTTCACAAACACAGGAGAAGAAACTGATTATTTTTCAGTCTGTGCTTAGATCCTGGCTTTCTGAAACACATTGTCACTGCTGTGTTCACAAACATCAGCATCAGTGCACCCTGGGACCATGTGAAGCTCCAGGGATGAAGACTGATCCTTTAGACACAATACTACTTTAGACACAGTACTACTTTAGACTGATCCTTTAGACACAGTACTGCTGTGGATTATCTCTTTTCTGCCTAAGACCCTCATTTCAGAATACCTTATCCACTCTTTTTTTCGAGAACTTCCTATAGTCATTCAATTTAACACTGGAATGTACAAGCACAATGTACATTTAAGAAGTATTTTATATTCTAGGGCTCTAGTGAGGGAGAAAGGGAGAGGGGAGTTAAGCAGCTGATGGCTCAAGGTAGGAGAAAGACAGACATAGGGCAGGGAGCCATCCCTCCCTTCTTGTTGTGCCAAAAACATTTTAGCTAACACATAGAACAGAGAACTAGGTCATATGATAATTTATTTTTTATGAACAGCGTTTGAGAGGCTGGGCTAGTACAGAAGTGTGTCTGAGATTTTTGTGAATTATAGAATCAGTCAGGGTTGGAAGGGACCACAAGGATCAGCCAGTTCCAATCCCCCTGCCATGCCCAGGGACACCCTACCCTAGATCAGGCTGCCCCAGCCTCATCCAGCCTGGCTGCAAACACCTCCAGGGAAGTGGCCCCAACTACCTCCCTGGGCAACCCATTCCAGGCTCTCACCACTCTCATGCTCAACAACTTCCTCCTCACATCCAATCTGAATCTCCCCACCTCCAGCTTTGCTCCATTCCCCCTAGTCCTGTCACTACCTGACAGCTTAAAAAGTCCCTCCCCAGCTTTTCCATAGGCCCCCTTAAGATACTGGAAAGTCACAATAAGCTTTTCTTCCTCCAGTATCAGGGAAGCAGCTACAACCCCATGTACAAGAGCCCATTGAATGTGCATGTCAACACTTCTAATAATGATCTCAAAGTTCATTAATCCAGTCAAGTTAAACTATTTCTTCATAACCAGGATCACCATAAACCCACCTTTTTCACAGGATGTTAGGGGTTGGAAGGCACTCAAAGAGATTATCAGGTCCAACCCCCTTCCAGAGCAGGACCATAATTTCACAGGCTCACAGGATGTCAGGGGTTGGAAAGGACCCAAAGGGTTATGTTGTACATCAAATTTATCAAGAGCTTCCTCTTCAACAAAAGGGGAAAATCCTTTACTGTAAGGGTCCCAGAGCATTGGAACACACTCTCCAGAGAGGTTGTGGAGTCTCACAGGATCACAGGATGTTAGTCTTCTTCTCTGGAGACTTTCAAGGCCTGTCCGGATGTGTTCCTGTGTGATCTGTGCTAGATCATAGAATCATAGAATCATAGAATGGCTCAGGTTGGAAGAGACCTCAAAGATCATCCAGTTCCAACCCCCCTGTGCCACAGGCAGGGACACCTCCCACTAGGTCACATGGTACTTCTGTGGACTCGCTGATCTCCTTGGGTTCCTTCTAACCCCTAACATCCTGTGATCCTGTGATCTCCCATAACGCCAGCTGAACACATACCTTGGTATCTTAAGCTAGTCCTCTGCTGTTTCAAAGACGTCTCAAAGTTACAGAGAGGTGCAAATAGCTCTCAGCTCTTCTATTTGGTATGCCTAAGGGCAAGGCCATTTCCCATTATCATCAATCACAGCCCTTCCCCAAGCACAATTCCCGTAAGACTGGAGTCTGGGTTGCTTCCTATTAAGACTAATGGCTGCGGTGTGCATACATCAGGCGCACTTTGGAGACAAAATATATTTAAGGCAGGCCATGGGGTTGCAGAGTGAGCTGCCTGGGGGGAACGGGCAAGGGAGTGAGCAAAGGAGCTGGCAGGGGTGCAGGGAGAGCAGCAGCGGCTGGGGGCCGCTCCCGGTGCTGTCCGCGGTGCTGAGGCGGCAGTCGGAGCAGGACAGGTCACGCCAGAGCCACAAGCACTGCAGCACAATCACAGGATGTCAGGGGTTGGAAAGGACCCAAAGAGATCACTGAGCCCAATCCCCTGCCAGAGCAGGACCATACAATCTAGATCAGGTCACACAGGGACACATCCAGACAGGCCTTGAAAGGCTCCAGACAAGGAGACTCCACAACCTCTCTGGGCAGCCTGTGCCAGTGCTCTGTCACCCTTACAGTCGAGAAGTTCCCCCTTGTGTTGAGCTGGAACCTCCTGTGCTGCATCTTCCATCCATTGCTCCTTGTCCTATCCCAGGGAGCAAGTGAGCAGAGCCTGTCCCTCCCTTCTCCTGAACCCCAGCCCTCAGATATTTACAAACGTTGATTAAATCCCCTCTCAGGTTTCCCCAGACTAAGCAGCCCCAGGTCCCTCAGCCTCTCCTCACCAGGCAATGTTCCAGTCCCCTCAGCATCCTTGCAGGGAGAGCAGCAGCGCCTGGGGGCCACTCCGGGTGCTGTCCGCGATGCTGAGGCGGCAGCCGGAGCGGGAGAGACCACTCCAGAGCCACAAGCACCACAGCACAATCACAGGATGGCAGGGGTTGGAAGGGACCCGAAGAGATCGTCGAGTTCAACCCCTGAAGGGAAGGGAAGGGAAAAGCTTTTGGCCCACCGAAAGCTGAAAACTTCCCTAATGCCTCAACGGAGTCAGAGCGAAACAACACAAGGCAGTTTTCCCTGAGCCTATTTAGTTAATCTAGGGGAAGAGGAATTCTTACACAAAGGTCTCTATATGATAGAATCATAGAATCATGGAGTGGTTTAGGTTGGAAGAGACCTTACAGATCATTGAGTTCCAAGCCCCTGCCATAGGCAGGGACACCTCCCACTAGAACAGGTTGCTCAAGGCCTCATCCGACCTGGTCCTGAACACCTCCAGGGAGGTTGTGGAGCACAGAATCACCCAATGTGATCTTCTTCTGTCAAAGATCACATTCTGTGATTCTGTGAGCCACAACCTCCCTGGGCAACCTGTGCCAGTGTCTCACCACCCTCACTGCAAACAACCTCCTCCTAACATCCAGTTTCAATCTTCCCTCTGCCAGTTTAAACCCATTCCCCCTCATCCTGCCATTACAAGACCTAGTAAACAGTCCCTCCCCAGCCCTCCTGTAGGCCCCCTTCAGATACTGGAAGGTCTCCTGGAAGCCTTCTCTTCTTCAGGCTGCAGAGCCCCAACTCTCTCAGCCTGTCCTCATAGCAGAGCTGCTGCAGCCCTCTGATCATCTTTGTGGCCTCCTCTGGACTGGCTCCAACAGTTCCGTGACCTTCTTATCTTGGGGTTCCAGAACTGCACACAGTACTCCAGGTGGGGTGTGAGGAGAGCAGAGCAAAGGGGCAGAATCCCCTCCCTTGCCCTGCTGCCCATAGCTGCTCTTGCTGCAGCCCAGCACACAGTTGCTGTCTGGGATGCACTCACACTGCAGCTTCATGTTGAACTTTTAATCCACCTAGACCCCCAGGTCCTTTTCCCCAGGGCTGCTCTCAGCCATTCCCACAGCATTCTCCATGTCATCTCCCTCAGCAGGAAGGGTGGGTTAGCTGATCTTTCCAGGTCACTTACAGACCAAACTAGTCTTTGTTTCTATGAATATTTAAGTAGACTAAAATAGTGCTAATCCCCTTCCAAAACAGACACATTTGGACACCAGTGCCACTAGAATAAATCAGCTCTCTCCAACAGGAGCGCAGTCACAGTTATGCCATAATTTTTCACAGCAATATTCTCAGAATCCACTATAGGTCTAGGGCTGTTCAGTCTGGAGAAGAGGAGGCTCCCAGGTGACCTTGTGGCCTTCCAGGATCTGAAGGGGGCCTACAAAAAAGCTGGGGAGGGACTTTTTAGGATATCAGGTAGTGACAGGAGTAGGGAGAATGGAGCAAAGCTGGAGGTGGGGAGGAAGTTGTTCAGCATGAGAGTGGTGAGAGGCTGGAATAGGTTGCCCAGGGAGGTGGTTGAGGCCACATCCCTGGAGGTGTTTAAGGGCAGGCTGGATGAGGCTCTGGCCAGCCCAGTCCAGGGTAGGATGTCTGTGCCCATGGCAGGGTGATTGGAACTAGATGATCTTTGTCGTCCCTTCCAACCTTGACTGATTCTATGATTCTAAGAAATAGTTATACATAAATTATGCCTGGGTGCTTCTGATCATCAGTCATCAGTTAACTGGTTTCAACAGTGCATTTAAGAGATTCCACATAATTTACTGAAAACTCTCTTCCTGAAGATGTCTCCCTCCCTGAAGGTGTTCAAGGCCAGGTTGGATCAGACCTTGAGCAACTTGTTCTAGTGGGAGATATCCCTGCGTATGGCACAGGGGGGTTGGAACCAGATGATCTTTCAGGTCCCTTCCAACCTAAACCATTCTATGATTCTAAAACAGGAGAACACTTAGGCTGAACTTCAGAAGAAACCTAGATTTGGGGTAATATTCTTTTTCATATTAGGGTTAATAAAGTAGTTGAAAGAGATGAGAGAAAGACAAAATCAAACATCTGAGTCATCAGTTCTGGAGCCCCCAGCAAAAGAAGGACATGGAACTGCTGGAGAAAGTCCAGAGGAGGGCCACAAAAATGATCACTGAGATGGAGCAGCTCTGCTATGAGGACAGGCTGAGGGAGTTGGGGCTTTTCAGCCTGGAGAAGAGAAGGCTTCCAGGAGACCTTATAGCAACCTTCCAGTATCTGAAGGGGGCCTACAGGAAGGCTGGGGAGGGACTGTTCACAAGGTCTTGTAATGACGGGACGAGGGGGAATTGGTGCAAACTGGCAGAGGGGAGACTGAAATGGGATGTTAGGAGGAAGTTCTTCACAGTGAGGATGGTGAGACACTGGCACAGGTTGCCCAGGGAGGTTGTGGCTGCTCCCTTCCTGGAGGTGTTGAAGGACAGGCTGGATGAGGTCTTAAGCGACCTGATCTAGTGGGAGGTTTCCCTGCCTATGGCACAGAGGGATTGGAACTGGATGATCTTTGAGGTCTCTTCCAACCTAAACCATTCTATGATTCTGAGTCAAGGAAGCATGACAACAGCTTATTCCACGAGGAAATAACGAGTCCTTCCACACGGGGGGAAATTGGAGTCTTGAGGAGGAGTCTTATTAGGAAGATAAATGGGCCATAAGAAGCTGTTCCCTGTTTGGCTAGTGGCCAGAGAAGAAGGGCATGAATAAGAAGCACATAAACAAAGATAATAAAGTAATCACACGCTCCTAAGCAGTGCAGAAAAGCACTCCTGAGATGAAGTAAACAAGATGGAAATCCCAAAAGAAAGCTACCAGTGAAGGGCCAGTAGCTTGTAAGCTTTAGAAATCCCTGAGGGTCCTTTAAGTCTGTCTAATTAACTCCACTGCTATCCTACAATTTGATTAGCTGTTACTTTTCACTCTCTTCTCTCTCTCTCTCTCTCTCTTCCTTACTAGGAGTTTGTGGGTTTTTTTACTATGGAGCAGAGATGCTCAAAATTAATTGATTTGAATGTCCAGGTAACTAATTCTGTTTTAGCTTAGAGTGTTAAAATCATGTCAACAGCATCATTTAAAAGATGGATTTTTTTTTCCCACAGCCCCAGCTGGGGATGCTTTCCAAAGGGCAGATGGCACTGTCCAAAATACCTGCCACTGATTTATGCCATAGAGAATTAAATTGCTCAAATCTTGTAATAGGTTTAGTGGAAAGAAAATGTTCTTAATTTTGCACTATATTTTCTTTGGCTTCCTTCTTAGAATCATAGAATCATAGAATAGTCAGGTTGGAAAAGACCTCCAAGATCATCCAGTCCAACCTAGCACCCAGGCCTATCCAGTCAACTAGACCATGGCACTAAGTGCCCCATCTAGGCTTTTCTTGAACACCTCCAGCGACTCCACCACCTCCCTGGGCAGCCCATTCCAATGCCAATCACTCTCGCTGGCAAAAATTTCCTCCTAACATCCAGCCTGTACCTCCCGTGGCACAGCTTGAGACTGTCCCCTCATTCTGGTGCTGGTTGCCTGGGAGAAGAACCCCACCTGGCTACAACCTCCTTTTAGGTAGTTATAGACAGCAATGAGGTCTCCCCTGAGGCTCTTCTTCTCCAGGCTGAATACCTCCAGCTCCCTCAGGCTCTCCTCACAGGGCTGTGCTCCAGGCCCCCCACCAGCTTCATCACCCTTCTCTGAACACATTCCAGTACCTCAACATCTCTCTTGAGCTGAGGGGCCCAGAACTGGACACAGGACTCAAGGTATGGTCTCACCAGTGCTGAATACAGGGGCAGAATAACCTCCCTTGTCCTGTTGGCCACAATCTTCCCTTCTTAGCTTCATTATCCCTGTTTATACATAATTTTTTTTCATTTTAAACTATATCTTTCCTTCAGAGAAGTTGTACAGCACCCTGGAATAGTAATGACCTGCCTGATTCAAGCTGTCTTTGAGACAGGCTGACTGTAATTGACATGAGCATATTTTAAAAGGTCTGGAATTTCTCAGCATTCTAATTTTTATTTTAATTGCTCAAATACACTTTGTAGGAGAATTTGTTGGATGGGCAACAAAGACTATCACAGCCAAAGCTTTTACATCCTTTAACTTCATATATCAATGCCCTTAACTGCTGCTGGTTTTTCATCCACCCCTCTGAAAGGATGCAGCACACAGTCTTGTTTTATTAACAGGATATTTGGCTAGAAGCAATTTGTCAAATCAAAGCACTGCTCAACAAAGTAACAAGAGCAGTGTGAAGTAGCAGCTTTGCCCTTAGCATCTGCCTAGAATAAAGGGGCAGTGCCGCAGCTAAGGACTTAGTGTATATCTCTCTCTCTTTGCTGGTTTGGAAGGGGTACAACAGCCACATGCCAAGTGCATTTAAACAACTTCATTCTTCTCATCCAGATCAAGAAGGACGGGATCTTTTACCAGTGTATCCAAGGCAGGACTCTCTAAGAAGAGCACAGCCCTTGCTGTATCACCTCATCCAGCAGCAGTACTGTGTGCAGTTCTGGAGCCCCCAACACAAGAAGGACATGGAACTGTTGGAACCAGTCCAGAGGAGGGCCACCAAGATGATCAGAGGGCCCAGGGAGGTTGTGGAGTCTCCTTCTCTGGAGCCTTTCAAGGCCTGTCTGGATGTGTTGCTGTGTGAGCTGAGCTAGATTGTCTGGTCCTGCTGTTTCAGGGGGGTTGGACTTAATGATCTCTTTGGGTCCCTGACATCCTGTGATCCTGTGATTCTTTTGCCTTTGTTGAGTTTTGAAGTGAGTAAAGGAAACATTCCTTTGCCAAGAAGACAGTCAAACACTGGGACAGGCTTCCTACAGAGGTGCTCAATGCCCTGAGCCTGTCAGTATTTAACAGGCATTTGAGCAAAGTCCTCACTTAACATATTTTAGCTTTTGGCGATCCCTGAAGTGAAGAGGCAGTTGGGCTAGATGATCATTTTAGGTCCCTTCCAGCTATTCTATTCTGATCTGTTGTGTTCTGTTCTATTCTATTCTACTCTATTCTATTCAAGTGGGATGTGTCCCTGCCTATGGAGGGGGTTTGGAACTGGATGAGTTTTGAGGTACCTTCCAACCTAAACCATTCTATGATTTTATTATTCTATTCTGTTCTATTCAATTCTAGTCTAGTCTAGTCTGTTCTGTTATATTCTGTTCCATTCTATTCTATTCCATTCCAATTCATTCTTCTCTATTCATTTAATTTACCGAAAACACTTTTACCCTTTGCTTTTATGAAATCTAGATATTTATCACAAAATCATCATAGTCAGAGTACCTTAACTGGTCAAAACATGTAAATGGATATATTAAGTGAATTTACAATCATAGAATTAGTCAGGGTTGGAAGGGACCACAAGGATCATCTAGTCCCAACCCCCCTGCCATGCCCAGGGACACCCTACCCTAGATCAGGCTGTCCACAGCCTCTGCCAGCCTGGCTACAAACACCTCCAGGGATGTGGCCCCAAACACCTCCCTGGGCAACCCGTTCCAGGTCCTCACCACTCTCATGCTGAGCAACTTCCTCCTCACATCCAATCTGAATCTCCCCACCTCCAGCTTTGCTCCATTCCCCCTAGTCCTATCACTACCTGATAGCCTAAAAAGTCCCTCCCCAGCTTTCTTGTAGGCCCCCTTCAGATACTGGAAGGCCACAAGAAGTTCACCTGAAAGTCTCCTCTTCTCCAGACTGCACAGCCCCAACTCTTTCAGTCTGTCCTCATAGCAGAGGTGCTGCAGCCCTTTGAGCATCCTCGTGGTCCTTTCTCTGGACACAATCCAGCATGTCCACATCCCCCTTGTAATATCTTGTAATAACTTGTAACATCTCTTAACCGGCAAGGCAGTTTTCTCTGTGGCCTTACAAGCAGTGACACATCATTTTGCTTTGGATTCTGAGGTCTTTGTGCTTCTTAGCTTGCAGTTTAGAGGTGCAGCATGAGGTATGCACAGTCCTTCCTGACCTGATCTATTGTGGGTATATATGGAAGCTCACTGCTGTTACTTTAGTCCTTGATGTTAAGTGGTAAATACACTATGGGGAGGAAAGGAAGAGCCTATATGATTTTTAACAAAGTGCAGGCAGCACCATCAGAGACAGGTGCCCTACTTTTTGCTGCCATTAAGTTTTTGCACTCAGAAGTAGCTGGGTTTCCTTTTCTATGCTATCTTCTTCCAAAAATGAGAGCTGAAATTCTCATTTATATTTAAAGTTCCCCCCACGCCAAGGATGGCAACAGCCATGTGCTTCACTTAGCCACACTCAAATTCTGCTGTGCTCCTCACTTCTCCCTGCTGAAGTCAGCATAAATGAGGGAAGTATATTAACCTGAATGTCAATTTTTGCTCTTACATAGCTAAACACAGCTTCGTTTGACATTTACTGGAATTATTTGGCTCATATAAAGAGCTCATGTGGAGTTTCTGTGCAAATTATTTTTTGCTTCTCTATGCTATGAATACCTTAATGCACCTAGCTTCTGGGACACCTAGGTCTCAGATATTCTCTCAGTCCTTTGATGTTTTCAGTTTTGTTGCAAAAAACCACAAATAAATCCCCTTGGTATTCAAAAGACCTGGTGAAAGTTTCTCTGTAGATTCTTTTATCTACATTGAGATCATAGAATCATAGAATCAGTCAGGGTTGGAAAGGACTACAAGGATCAACTAGTTCCAACCCCCCTGCCACCCACCACACACTACATCAGGCTGTCTGAAGCCTCATCCAGCCTGGCTGCAAACACCTCCAAGGATGAGGATTCCACCATCTCCCTGGGCAACCCCTTCCAGGCTCTCACCACCCTCATACTGAAGGACTTCTTAGAATCGTAGAATCAGTCAGGGTTGGAAGGGACTACAAGGATCAACTAGTTCCAACCCACCTGCCACCTACCACACACTACATCAGGCTGTCTGAAGCCTCAGCCATCCTGGCCTTAAACGTCTCCAGGGATGAGGATTCCACCACCTCCCTGGGCAACCCCTTCCAGGCTCTCACCACCCTCATGCTGAACAACTTCTTCCCAACATCCATTCTGAATCTACCCATTTCTAGCTTTGCTCCATTCCTCCCAGTCCTATCACTACCTGACAGCCTAAAAAGTCCCTCCCCAGCTTTCTTGTAGGTCCCCTTCAGGTACTGAAAGGCCACAAGAAGGTCACCTGGGAGCCTCCTCTTCTCTGGACTGAACAGCCCCAACTCCCTCAGACTCTCCTCATAGCAGAGGTGCTGCAGCCCTCTGATCATCCTCATGGCTCTTCTCTGGACACCTTCCAGCTCATCCGTAGCTCTCTTGTAACAGGGTCTCCAGAACTGGACTCAGTACTCCAGATGGTGCCTTGCCTGTGTGGAGCAAAGCAGGAGGGTCACTTCCTTCACCCTACTGCCCACGCTTCTGATGCAGCCCAGGCTCTGGTTGCTCTCTGGGCTACCAGAGCACATTGGCAGCTCATATTGAGCTTCTCATCCACCAGCACCCGTAATTCCTTCTCCTCAGGGCTGCAAAATATGTTTATTGCTTCTTTAATGAAATTGTTGTCCTTAGAATCACTTAGGAATATTTTTTTTTTTCTGTAATTTGGGATGAAGGAGGAAAAGATGCTCCATTTATAATCATAGAATCACAGAATCAGTCAGAGATGGAAGGGACCACAAGGATCATCTACTTCCAACCCACCTGCCATGCCCAGGGACACCCTACCCTAGAGCAGGCTGCCCACAGCCTCTGCCAGCCTGGCTACAAACACCTCCAGGGATGTGGGCCCAAACCACCTCCCTGGGCAACCCATTCCAGGCTCTCACCACTCTCATGCTCAACAACTTCCTCCTCATATCCAATCTGAATCTCCCCACCTCCAGCTTTCCTCCATTCCCCCTAGTCCTGTCACTACCTGACATCCTAAAAAGTCCCTCCCCAGCTTTTCTGTAGCCTCCTTCAGATACTGGAAGGCCACAAGAAGGTCACCTGGGAGCCTCCTCTTCTCCAGACTGCACAGCCCCAACTCTTTCAGTCTGTCCTCATAGCAGAGGTGCTGCAGCCCTCTGAACATCCTTGTGGTCCTTTCTCTGGACACACTCCAGCATGTCCACATCCCTCTTGTAATAGGGATCTGCCATGCTTATTTTCTTTAAGTTCCCCTCATTATTTAGAGCTGTTTCCTCTTCCCCGCTCAATATTCCTCAGGGAAGGCTGTGATACCACTCAGCTTTCCATCAAATTCACATTTGGAATTTGAGTGCAGACAAAAAGTTAGCACAATTTTTCCCCCCCTCCACTGTAATTGTCCATGTGCCCTTTTCTGCCCTAGAAATGTGATAGCTCATCCTCTAGAGATTGAAAGGCAATTCCCCATTCATCTCAGAGAAGCAAACAATTCCAAAGCAAATTGCCTCAATGCTGATGGTGTAGTGTAGCACGCTGATGTAGTGTGGCTCAGCTTAGAACCATCACCTGCATGGGAAGACTCCTGATCAGCTGCCTAATCTGCAACACAGCAAAGCACAGGTCAGTTTTTAGCAAATTTTATGAGGCTAAATGATTTTTGTACCATTTTTACATATTCAAGATCGTGATTAGATTCCAAATGTCTGTAAATACCTGTGTCTAAGCATAAATTAGTCTCACTCTTCAGTGAGAGTTCTTCACAGTTCTTCACAGTGAGGGTGGTGAGACACTGGCACAGGTTGCCCAGGGAGGTTGTGGCTGCTCCCTCCCTGAAGGTGTTCAAGGACAGGTTGGATGAGGCCTTGAGCAACCTGTTCTAGTGGGAGGTGTCCCTGCCTATGGCACAGGGCGGGTTGGAACTGGCTGAGCTTTGAGGTCTCTTCCAACCTAAACCATTCTATATGTTACTTCAGTGCATTCAATTGCCTAAACACTTCTTTAATACTATGAAATTCTGCAAAATTTGGAGCAGCTCTGCTTTTTTTTCCCCTTGACCTACATTTCTGCAGCATTTCTGAGAGGCATTAGCACAGTTGGTTTGAGGCAGATGCGAGGGATGGAAATGAGGTGTCTCAGATTTAAGTAGTATGTTTTGAAAACTGAATGCAGAACCTGACAGCCAATGCTTTACATTCATTCCATGATGTCACTACTGTTTTCATTTTCGTGTTGAACTGGATAAAAGTAATGCATCCAGTAATTCGTGGGTAGAGTTAGACTGGGTATCAGGAAGAAATTCTCTGCAGTGGGGGTGGTGAGACATTGAACAGGTTGTCCAGGGATATTGTGGATGCCTCCTCCCTGGTGGTGTTCAAGACCAGGCTAGATGAGGCCATGAGCAACATGGTCTGTTGCTGCTCATGGCAGTGAGCTTGGAACCAGATTATCTTCAAGGTCCCTCCTGGCTCAAACCATTCTATGAACCTATGAATTCCATCTCAAGACAGAAAGCTTTGGCAAAGGAAAATTAGTTCCATAGGAATTTTTGCAGCACTCCAGATGGCAAAGGGCTTGGACTTGGATGATCTTCAAGGTCCCTCTCAGCTCAAACCATCCTATGAACCTATGAATTCTATCTCAAGACAGAAAGCTTTGGCAGAGGAAAGTTAACTACTACAGGAGTTTTTGCAGCACTCCAGATGTCAGGGTGCTTGGATCTAGATGATCTTCAAGGTCCCTCTCAGCTCAAACCATTCTATGAACCTATGAATTCTATCTCTCTCAAGGTCTCTCCTGGCTCAAACCATTCTGTGAACCTATGAATTCTATCTCAAGACAGAAAGCTTTGGCAAAGGAAAGTTAGTTCCACAGGAATATTTGCAGCACTCCAGATGGCAAAGGGCTTGGACCTAGATGATCTTCAAGATCCCTCCTAGCTCAAACCATTCTATGAACCTATGAATTCTATCTTTCTCAAGGTCCCTCCCAGCTCAAACCATCCTATGAACCTATGAATTCTATCTCAAGACAGAAAGCTTTGGCAAAGGAAAGTTAGCTCCTACAGGAATTTTTGCAGCACTCCAGATGGCAAAGGGCTTGGACCTGGATGATCTTCAAGGTCCCTCCCAGCTCAAAACATTTTATGAATCTATGAATTCCCTCTCTCTCTCGAGGTCCCTCCCAGCTCAAACCATCCTATGAACCTATGAATGACAGAAAGCCTTGGCAGAGGAAAGTTAGCTCCTACAGGAATTTTTGCAGCACTCCAGATGTCAGGGGGCTTGGACCTAGACGATATTCAATATCCCTCCTAGCTCAAACCATTCTATGAACCTATGAATTCTATCTCTCTCAAGGTCCCTCCTGGCTCAAACCATTCTGTGAACCTATGAATTCTATCTCAAGACAGAAAGCTTTGGCAAAGGAAAGTTAGTTCCACAGGAATTTTTGCAGCACTCCAGGTGGCAAAGGGCTTGGACCTAGATGATCTTCAAGGACCCTTCCAGCTCAAACCATTCTATGAACCTATGAATTTTCTCTCAAGGTCCCTCCCAGCTCAAACCATCCTATGAACCTATGAATTCTATCTCAAGACAGAAAGCTTTGGCAAAGGAAAGTTAGTTCCACAGGAAGTTTTGCAGTGCTCCAGATGATCGAGTTAATTGCCACTAATTGTTCTTTGTTCTTCACGTAGATGTAGTGATCACTTTCCTTTTGATCAGCAAAACTTCCCAGGTCAACTGGTTGGAAATTTCATCACCTTGAAAGATGAGACAATGCTTTTACACTCTGAGAATAGAATTTGTGATTAAGCCCATATTGGGCAGCTCTGCTCACAGCCAGGTTCTCTCTGAGCTCTTCAGTTTGCCAGCTTGTTCTTAGGTAGCAGGCATGGCTACCTGCCTGGTCCCATGAGAGTGATCCATAACTCACACATAAAACAGTTGCATTTGACTTCCTAATGTCTGACTAAGTGAATCTTTAAGGAATTTTCTCTTCCCATAAAATCATAGAATGGTTTAGGTTGGAAGAGACCTCAAAGATCATCCAGTTCCATCCCCCCTGTGCCATAGGCAGGGACACCTCCCACTAGAACAGGTGTCTCAAGGCCTCATCCAGCCTGGCCTTGAACACCTCCAGCCAGGGAGCAGCCACAACCTCTCTGGGCAACCTGTTTCACTGTCTCACCACCGTCACTGTAAGGAACTTCCTCCTATCAACCTGTTTAAATCTCCCCTCTGCCAGTTTAAACCCATTCCTCCTCATCCTGTCATTACAAGACCTTGTCCATAATCTCTCCCCAGCCCTCCTGTAGGCCCCCTTCAGATATTGGAAGGCTACTCTAAAGTCTCCTGGAAGCCTTCTCTTCTCCAGGCTGAAAAGCCCCAACTCTCTCAGCCTGTCCTCATAGCAGAGGTGCTGCAGCCCTCTGTGCATCTTCATGGCCCTCCTCTGGACTCTCTCCAACAGAATTACTTTAAAAAAAAAAAAAATCTCTAAAATTAACTGGTAAAATGAAAGAAAAATGAAAGATTATTTTTAAAGGAATTTTTATTCCTGTTCACATAGTAACAGCTTCTCCAGCAGTTGAAATAGATGAGAATTAGGAAAAAAAAATCTCTTCTTTCCCATTGTTCACACAGCACAAGGGGTGTGATCCGATGTCAAATTCATGTGTCTGGAGACATCAGTGTGTAAGTAAAGTTACTCGGAGTGCAGGACTGATTTAATGATCTTTAAATAAAAAATACTTCATTTTCTTACACTGCCTTGAATGATCTTTGCATTTGTATGTACATAGAGAGAGAGAGATCTACATATACAAATAACAAATGTGCATATGGGAGTTGCCACTGAAATTGAAATTTAACAAGTTACACGAAGCACTGAAAAATGTAGGGCTCAAGGAGCATAGTGTTGGCAGAGCTAATCATAAAGCTATTTTTACTTCAATTCCAGCAAGTGTGGACAAAATGGGATAAGAGGAAGTAACCTCCAGTTTACCAGAGGTTTATATGGGAGGTCAGGAAACATTTCGTCACCAGAATGTTTGTAAAGCGTTAGAAAAGGACACCTGAGGAAGTAGCTATCATAGAATCATAGAACTATTTAAGTTGGAAGGGAGCTCAAAGCTCATCTAGTTCCAACCCCCCTGTGCCATAGGCAGGGACACCTCCCACTAGATCAGGTCGCTCAAGACCCCAGCCAACCTGGCTTTGAACACATCCAGGCAGGGAGCAGCCACAACCTCCCTGGGCAACCTGTTCTGGCGTCTCACCACCCTCACTGTGAAGAACTTCCTCCTAACATCCCTTTTAAATCTCCCCTCTGCCAGTTCAAACCCATTCCCCCTCATCCTGTCATTACAAGACCTTGTGAATAGTCCCTCCCCAGCCCTCCTTTAGCCCCCTTCAGATACTGGAAGGCTGCTATAAGGTCTCCTCCAAGCCTTCTTTTCTCCAGGCTGAAAAGCCCCAACTCTCTTAGCCTGTCCTCATAGCAGAGCTGCTGCAGCCCTCTCAGCATCTTGGTGGCCTCCTCTGGACTCTCTCCAACAGTTCCATGTCCTTCTTGTGCTGGGGGCTCCAGAACTGCACACAGTGCTGCAGGTGGGGTCTGACGAGAGCAGAGCAAAGGGGCAGAATCTCCTCCCTTGCCCTGCTGCCCACAGCTGCTCTTGCTGCAGCCCAGCACACAGTTGCTGTCTGGGCTGCACTCACACTGCAGCCTCATCTTGAGCTTTTCATCACCCCACATCCCCCAGGTCCTGTTCCTCAGGGCTGCTCTCAGCCATTCCCCACCCAACCTGCAGTTGTGCTTGGGATTGCACCCACCCAGGTGTCCTGAGGTTGGCCTGGGCACAGCTCTGCAGCCTGTGCAGGTCCCTCTGGATGGATCCCTGTCCTCTAGCAAGTCGACTGTGCCACACAGCTTGGTGCCATCTCCAATCTTACTGAGGCTGCAGTACTGAGGCTGATTCCTCTGTCCATGACACTGACAAAGATGTTGCCCAGCACTGGTCCCAGCACTGACCCCTGAGGGACATCACTTGTCACTGGTCTGCAGGTGGACATTGTGCTGTTGATCACCACCCTCTGCGTGTGACCATCCAGCCAATTCCTTATCCAGCAGTGCTTCAACCATCAAGTCTATGTTTTTCCAGTTTGGTGGCCATCACCCCTGGATGTGTTTAAAAGGTGCATTGATGTGGTGCTGAGGGATGTGTCTAGTGGGGGACTTGACTGTGTAAGGTTAATGCTTCTCCTCATTAATCTTTGTTTTCCAGCCTCTATGGTTCTATGTTCTATGATTAATTTCTCTGAAAGGTTTTTTTTTACAATATAGAACTTGTGCACATTCTCTCAACCTGATCTTGACAGTCTTGCTTTCATTTCATGATACCTTAGCAGTCATATGCATCAAGCAAAATGAAAGACTAATTCAATAACTGTGTTTTAGGAGTACCTCTGCAACTGGAATCAGCAGCTACCCGATTACAAAATGTTCTTCCTCTCTCCCATGTGCATAATTTGTACAAATTATTCATGTTAGGCATGAAACTGACTTGGGCAGTACAAGAGTTTTGTTTTACTGCTATACTCCTTCCAGAATTACAGCTAAAAGCCCTGTGCTTGCTTTCCTGGGAAGCATTCTGGCTAATGGCAGAAGCTGTGGCTGCACTTTCAGGGAAAGGCACAAGAAGCTGAATTTGTCTGTACCCACCTGATTGCTTTCTCCTCTGCAACATCACTGTGCCTTCACTGTGGCTGTTCTTGCTCTGTTTCTGAGCATGAGAACATGCAATTGTATGAGTTCAAGGCCAGGCTGGATGAGGTCTTGAGTGTCCTGTTCTAGTGGGAGGTGTCCCTGCCTATGGCACAGGGGGGGTTGGAACTGGATGATCTTTGAGGTCTCTTCCAACCTAAACCATTCTATGATTCTATGAGTTTGTTTCCCATGCAGCCTCAGCAAAGGACATGAATAATGACTTATAGAATCATAGAGTCACAGAATGGTTTAGGTTGGGAGGAACCTCAAAGTTCATCTACTTCCAACCCCCCACCATAGGCAGGGACAGCAGCAGAAGTAGCAAGGGGGAGACCAAGCAGTGCTTCCCAACATAGAAATCATAGAATCAGAATAGTTTATGTTGTAAGGGACCTCAAAGATCATCCAGTTCCAGCTACCCACCATAGGCAGGGACAGCAGCAGAAGCAGCAAGGGGAAGACCAAGCTGTGCTGCCAGACATAAAAATCATAGAATCATAGAATGGTTTAGGTTGGAAGAGACCTTAAAGATCATCCAGTTCCAGCTACCCACCATAGGCAGGGACAGCAGCAGAAGCAGCAAGGGGAAGACCAAGCTGTGCTGCCAGACATAAAAATCATAGAATCATAGAATGGTTTAGGTTGGAAGAGACCTTAAAGATCATCCAGTTCCAATCCCCTATGCCATAGGCAGGGACACCTCACACTGGAATAGGTCACTCAAGGCCTCATCCAGCCTGGCCTTGAACACCTCCAGCCAGGGAGCAGCCACAGCCTCCCTGGGCAACTTGTTCCAGTGTTTCACCACCCTCACTGCAAAGAACTTCCTCCTAACATGCAGTTTACATCTCCCCTCTGCTAGTTTAAACCCATTACCCCTCTCTGATCCTGTAGGTAGCCTCAATGTTTCTGGAAAAGAAGGAAATCGTTTCATTTCTCTCAACAATTTCTTTCCCACCTTGACTTCCCATTGAAGATGTAGCTGTGGTCTGTCACTTTCACTCCCCGGAGGAGCACTTTTCGAGGCTGCAATGCCACTCCTGAGACAGGCAGGAGAGGGCGCTGGGGAGCACAGGCTACTAAATGCTCCCTGGGCACTTCTGTCCCTCAGGATGTCAACCAAAGCCCATTAAAGTTAGTTTGCTTTTCCCTTATCCCACCTCTTTACTTTCTTCCCTCGCTGATTTAAACTTCTCACTGCCAATTCTGCCTCTTTCAAATGGCATATTAGAATAGAATAGAATAGAATAGAATAGAATAGAATAGAATAGAATAGAATAGAATAGAATAGAATAAAGCCAGGTTGGAAGAGACTTCCAAGATCATCCAGTCCAACCTAGTACCGAGCCCTAGCCAATGGCACTAAGTGCTCCATCCAGTCTTTTCTTGAACACCTCGTAGACTCCATCACCTTTCAGTGCAGTCCATTCCAATGCCAATCACTCTCTCTGGGAAGAACTTCCTCCTAACATCCAGCCTATACCAGCCCCAGCACAACTTGAGACTGTGTCTCCTCATTCTGTTGCTGGTTGTCTGGGAGAAGAGACAAACCCCACCTGGCTACAGTTAGAGTTATAGAATCATAAAAGCAGTCAGGGTTGAAAGGGAACACAAGCATCATCTAGTTCCAACACGATCAGGCTGCCCACAGCCTCTGCCAGCCCGGCTGCAAACACCTCCAGGGATCTGGCCCCAACCACCTCCCTGGGCAACCCATTCCAGGCTCTCACCACTCTCATGCTCAACAACTTCCTCCTCACATCCAGTGTCAATCTCCCCACCTCCAGCTTTGCTCCATTCCCCCTAGTCCTCTGACTACCTGACAGCCTCAAAAGTCCCTCCCCAGCTGTTCTCTAGACCTCCTTCAGATCCTGGAAGGCCACAAGAAGGTCACCTGGGAGCCTCCTCTTCTTCAGACTGCACAGCCCCAACTCTTTCAGCCTGTCCTCATAGCAGAGGTGCTCCAGTCCTCTGATCATCTTCATGGCCCTCCACGAAGCATATATGACAGCATATATTTTAGTAGGGTCCTCAGGGATCTGCCCTGGGTCTGGCAAGCTGTTCCATTAAGAGCCTGCATGACGAAATAAGAAATACATTATTAATGTAGAGACAACTACAAGCTGAAGGGGTCTATGAGTCCTTTGGGGAATGCTCAGTGCTAAAAATCATCTTAACCAAAATTGTAGGATAGGATGGTTTTCTGAAAAGGAAAAAAAATGAAAGTTAACTGAGGTATGGAATGAGGAAGAAGTTGTTGGGTGTGAGTTCTGCAGTGAAGGATCAGGACTGCTGTGAAGCACAAGCTAACTCCACTCTCATATTGACAGGAAGAAAACACATAATGGTTTCTCTAGATGCTAAGTGTGAAGTACTGCTTCAGCTTTCAGGGGCTCAGCTGCAATAACATTCAGCTTTGGATACCACTTAGGGCTGCTGGAAGTGTAATGGGGACTACAAACCAAGACCTTATAGAATCGCAGAATCAGTCAGGGTTGGAACGGACCACAAGGATCATCTGGTTCCAACCCCCTTGTCATGCCCAGGGACACTCTACCCAGCACACAGTTGCTGTCTGAGCTGCATGTGCACACTGTCAGCTCATGTTGAGCTTTTCATCAGCCCAGACCCCCAGGTCCTGTTTCTCAGGGCTGCTCTCAGCCATTCCCTACCCAGCTTGGGGTTGCTCTGACCCAAGTGCAGGACTTTACACTTGGCCTTGTTGAATGTCAATTGAGCTTGGCCTGGGCACACCTCTGCAGCCTGTCCAGGTCCCTGTGGATGGATCCCTGCCCTCTAGCAAGTCGACTGTGCCACACAGCTTGGTGCCATCTGCAAACTTGCTGAGGGTGCACTGATTCCTCTGTCCATAGCACTGACAAAGATGTTAAACAGCACTGGTGCCAGCAGAGTCCAACCCCCATGCCAGAACTGGACTATACAATCTAGCTCATGTTGCACAGGAACGCATCCAGAAGGGTCTTGAAAGTCTCCGGAGAAGGAGACTCCACAACTGTTAGTGTAGACAGCAAGGAGGCTCAGGGCAGACCTCATTGCTGTCTACAACTGCTTGAAGGGAGGTTGTAGCCAAGTGGGGTTTGGTCTCTTCTCCCACGCAACCAGCAACAGAATGAGGGGACACAGTCTCAAGTTGTGCCAGGGGAGGTGTAGGCTGGATGTTAGGAGAAAGTTCTTCACAGAGAGTGATTGGCATTGGAATGGGCTGCTGAAGGAGGAGGTGGAGTCACCATCCCTGGAGGTGTTCAAGAAATGTCACTTAGTGCCATGGCCTAGTTGATTGGATAGGGCTAGGTGCTAGGTTGGACTGGATGATCTTGGAGGTCTCTTCCAACCTGGCTGATTCTATATCTGCTTTTGTATCTTCTGTTCTACAACCTCTCTGAGGAGCATTTTCCAGTGCTCCGTGACCTTTACAGTCAAAAAGTTATTCCTCCTGCTGAAGTGGAACTTCCTGTGCTGCAGTTTATACCCATTACTACTTTACTACAGAGTAATCTTTTGTTCTGCCTAGCAAATCATTCAGTACATTTTCAGGGTTTCCCTTACCCATCTTCTCCCAGGTGCTGCAAAATTTCTCACTGTTGTGGCACAGAGTAAACCATAAATATATATCTGAAAAACACCAGGTGAAGTTCCAGCATTGAAAGGAAACAGAGAATGAACACTTAGCAAAAAGCTGCGATGCAAACTCCAAGACTGTAGTCCTGCCTTAGAATCATAGAATCATAGAATGGTTTAGGTTGGAAGAGACCTCAAAGATCAGCCAGTTCCAACCCCACTGTGCCATAGGCAGGGACACCTCCCACTAGATCAGGTCACTCAAGACCTCATCCAGCCTGGCCTTGAACACCTCCAGGCAGGGAGCAGCCACAACCTCCCTGGGCAGCCTGTTCCAGTGTTTCGTCACCCTCACTGTCAAGAACTTCCTCCTAACATCCTGTTCAAATCTCCCCTCCACCAATTTGAACTCATTCCCCCTCATCCTGTCATTACAAAGTCTTGTGAACAGTCCCTCTCCAAACCTCCTGTAGGCCCCCTTCAGATACTGGAAGGTTGCTATAAGGTCTCCTGGAAGCCTTCTCTTCTCCAGGCTGAAAAGCCCCAACTCTCTCAGCCTGTCCTCATAGCAGAGCTGCTCCAGCCCTCTGAGCATCTTTGTGGCCCTCCTCTGGACTCTCTCCAGCAGTTCCATGTCCTTGTGCTGGGGGCTCCAGAACTGCACACAGTACTCCAGGTGGGGTCTGACGAGAGCAGAGCAAAGGGGGAGAAACACTGGAATGGATTGCCCATGGGGCTTGTGGCTGCTCCCTCCCTGGAGGTGTTCAAGGCCAGGCTGGATGAGTTCTTGAGAAACCTGTTCTAGTGGGAGGTGTCCCTGCCTATGGCACAGGGGAGTTGGAACTGGATGATCTTTGAGGTCTCTTCCAACCTAAACCATTCTATGATTCTATCTTGTTATTTTCTCTCTAATCCTATTTTCGAGCTGCAAGAGAGAGCTGAAAAGAGCTTTCTTTGCCCTGTTTTCTTTTTTGCTTCATTTACTTTCTATAGTCAGTCTAAACTCCAGTTTCTTCCATGACCTCAGCTAACTTTCAAAATCACACTAAATTTTACGGGTGCTTTGGCACAGAAGACAGAATAATCTAAGTATTTTAATGGCTTCACTGAGATACACATTTAATAAGTGCCTTTATCTGCCAGCTCCCTGTGACTTACAAGTCAGAGTACTGAAATTGTTAGTGGCATAGACTTTTTGAAGAGGGCAGAGTTTTCTTTCTTCCTCCCCAGGTTAAAGCTGCTGCCATCTCCCATCATTTGCACAGGCTTATCACTAAAGGATGCAACAAATTGTAAGAAGTCACTGATGTGCATGTTTTGTGCTCCAGCAATTTATTTTGGGATTTAGGAGGTTTAAAATGTGAGCCAACACTGAGAGTAAAATTACAGAACCTGTTGCATGAAAATGATCATTCCTAGTTCTGTAGATTGTAATGACAGGATGAGGGGAAATGGGTTTAAGCTGGTGGAGGGGAGATTTAAACGGGATGTTGGGAGGAAGCTCTTTACAGTGAGGGTAGTGAGACACTGGAACAGATTGCCCAGGAGAGTTGTGGCTGCTCCCTCCCTGGAGGTGTTCAAGGGAAGGTTGGCTGAGGCCTTGAGTGACCTGATCTAGTGGGAGGTGTCCCTGCCTATGGCACAGGGGGATTGGAGCTGGATGATCTTTGATTTCCTTTCCAACCAAAACCATTGTATGATTCTATGACCTGTTCTAGTGGGAGGTGTCCCTGCCTATGGCACAGGGGGTTTGGAACTGGATGATCTTTGAGGTCCCTTCCAACCTAACCCATTCTATGATTCTATGACTGCATTAGTAACTCCTCAATCCTTATTCCTCTTACAAGTGCTCATCCAAAATAGTGCCATGACAGCCTTCTCCTTTGCCTTGGTGATGCATTTGCATTTTTTTTTTCTAACATGTGAATAATCACAGAATCATAGAATCAGAGAATCAAACAGGTTGGAAGAGACCTCCAAGTTCATTCAGTCCAACCTATCACCCTGCCCTAGCCAATAAACCAGACCATGGAACTAAGTGACCCATCCAGGCTTTTCTGGAACATCTCCAGGGATGGTAACTCCACCACCTCCCTGGGCAGCCCATTCCAATGCCAATCACTCTCTCTGCCAACAACTTCCTCCTAACATCCAGCCTATACTTCCCCTGGCACAACCTGAGACTGTGTCCCCTTGTTCTGTTGCTGGTTTCCTGGGAGAAGAGCCCAACCCCACCTGGCTACAACCTCCCATGCAGTTTGGTAAAAGTCCACCTTTTGTCTGCTGCAATGTGTAGAGAAACATTAGTTTGGAATTCTGAGGCTTGTTTTAGATAAGAACATTTAGGGATTTTAAAGCAAGTACTTCTATTTTTTGGTGCTTTGTAGGTTGGGAGCCTTCACTGGCAATGTCCACATTTTGGTGACAGGCAGCTAACAGTCATAGGATCATAGAATCATAGAATGGTTTAGGTTGGAAGAGACCTCAAAGCTCATCCAGTTCCAACCCCCCCACCATAGGCAGGGACACCTCCCACTAGAACAGGTCGCTCAAGGACTCATCCAACCTGGTCTTCTACACCTCCAGAGAGGGAGCAGCCACAACCTCCTCAGGCAACCTGTTCCAGTGTCTCACCACCCTCACTGTGAAGAACTTCCTCCTAACATTCCGTTTCAATCTCCCCTCTGCCAGTTTAAACCCATTACCACTCGTCCTGTTATTACAAGACTTTGTCAATAGTCCCTCCCCAGCCCTCCTGTAGGCCTCCTTCAGATACTGGAAGCCTTCTCATCTCCAGGCTGAAAAGCCCCAACTCTCTCAGAACATCACAGAATCAGACTATCACAGAAACACTGGGGTTGGAAAAGCCTCTCAGGGTCACCAAGTTCAGCTGATAACCCTACTCTACAAGGCTCACCCTAAACCATATCCTCAAGCACCACATACAAACTACCTTTAAACACATCCAGGGTTGGTGACTCATCCACTTCCCTGGAGAGCCCATTCCAATGCCTGCAAGGAGCCAAGGTGGTGTCATTTATTACTTCTCCAGTTCTCATGTTCTGTAGACACAGAAAAAAAACCCACAAAACTTACTATATTAATATTGCAATGTCTTACAAATGCTTTTCACACTCTCTGGCAATTCCTGGGTGATGTGATGCCTTTCCTAACATTCCTCCAGTGATCACTTATTTCTGCTTTTATTGAAGCCTTTGTAAGCTTCCTTCAGCTCCTTGTCAGGAGCCACTCCTCAATTCCCAATGGGACTAGAAAAAAAAAAAATCACCATGAAGTCATGCTTGGAATTTTTCCCATCCAGAATATGCTTTTAGCTCAAAGAGTCTGAGCTCAGTTGATATTTAAGGTAATGGCAATATTAAATAAACCTGAGTTCACTTTGTTCTGCAGAAGAAAGACATCAAATTGTACCTTACTCTGCAACCAAGAAGCTTTCATAGGACTGCAAATGTAAGGTCCTGCACCTGAGTGGGTGCACTCCCAAGCACAACTGCAGGCTGCGTGGGGAATGGCTGAGAGGAGCCCTGAGGAACAGGACCTGGGGGTGTGGGGTGATGAAAAGCTCAAGATGAGGCTGCAGTGTGAGTGCAGCCCAGACAGCAACTGTGTGCTGGGCTGCAGCAAGAGCAGCTGTGGGCAGCAGGGCAAGGGAGGGGATTCTGCCCCTTTGCTCTGCTCTCCTCACATCCCATCTGCAGCACTGTGTGCAGCTCTGGAGCCCCCAACACAAGAAGGACATGGAACTGTTGGAGAGAGTACAGAGGAGGCTACCAAGATCCTCAGAGGTCTGGAGCAGCTCTGCTATGAGGACAGACTGAGAGAGCTGGGGCTCTGAAGCCTAGAGAAGAGAAGGGTACCAGGAGACCTTAAAATAACCTTCCAGTATCTGAAAGGGGCTACAGGAGGGCTGGGGAAGGACTGTTTACAAGGTCTTGTAATGACAGGGTGAGGAGGAATGGGTTTAAACTGGCAGAGGGGAGATTGAAATGGGATGTTAGTAGGAAGTTGTTTCCAGTGAGGGTGGTGAGACACTGGCACAGGTTGCCTGGGGAGGTTGTGGCTGCTCCCTCCCTGGATGTGTTCAAGGCCAGGTCGGATGAGGCCTTGAGTGACCTGATCTAGTGGGAGGTTTCCCTGCCTATGGCACAGGGGGGTTGGAACAGGATGATCTTTGAGGTCTCTTCCAACCTAACCCATTCTATTAATATGTGATTCTATGTGGATATTTCTGACCGAAGGTAGACTATGAAAACCATCTTTAGTGAGTTGCAAGGCACTCCAATATATGATCCTTTCAGGCTACATATAAAGTGACACACAGACTTTGGATAAATCCAAACCTCTGTAGAGGCCTCTGGAGGTCCTATGCCAACCTCTCGGGTTCTGTGATTCTCTAATCCCGTTGAAACTCTGCTAAACCTGAGTATTTGGGAAGATTCCAAGCTGGCATAAGCAAAGGGTTCCATAAAGAAGCCGAACTCGGCTCTGAAATCAAAACCATCAGCAGTGTGTTCTGCAAACTAGGAAGATAAAATCACAACCCCACACTGCCCACATGATCAAGGTCTGTGCTCTCCAGTCACGTCCAGCTTCATCTGTTTTGGTAGAGAAGGGAGTTTGTCTGCACAATGAGGTCAGGTTGCAGACACAGAGTGCTTGAAAAAGCAGTGCAGCATCTGATGAGAAATTGCATCAAGGGCCCTGAGCCAGGAATGTGTCATCCCAGACCAACTGACACCCTAATTTTTTTCCTTTTTTTTTAATAGCCAAGCATAGAAAACAATCATTTGCTTTGACAAATGGTCAAAGCAATTATGGGCTGCATTAAGAGAGGCGTGGCCATAAGGGCAAGGGAGGGGATTCTGCCCCTTTACTCTGCTCTCGTCAGACCCCACCTGGAGCACTGTGTGTAGCTCTGGAGCCCCCAACACAAGAAGGACATGGAACTGCTGGAGAGAGTCCAGAGGAGGGCCACGAGGATGATCAGAGGGCTGCAACACCTCTGCTATGAGGACAGGCTGAGAGAGTTGGGACTTTTCAGCCTGGAGAAGAGAAGGCTTCCAGGAGACCTTATAGTAGCCTTCCAATATCTGAAGGGGGCCTACAGGAGGGCTGGGGAGGGACTGTTCATAAGGTCTTGTAATGACAGGACGAGGGGGAATGGGTTTAAACTGGCAGAGGGGAGATTTGAACAGGATGTTAGGAGAAAGTTCTCCACAGTGACGGTGTCAAGACACTGGCACAGGTTGCCCAGGGAGGTTGTGGCTGCTTCCTCCCTGGAGGTGTTCAAGGCCAGGATGGATGAGGTCTTGAGCGTCCTGATCTAGTGGGAGGTGTCCCTGCCTATGGCAGAGTGGGGTTGGAACTGGATGATCTTTGAGGTCTCTTCCAACCT
>VWZI01021742.1:98569-112127 GCA_013396835.1 Psilopogon haemacephalus
TATTCTATTCTATTCTATTCTATTCTATTCTATTCTACTTCTATTCTATTCTACTCCATTCCATTCTATCTGATACTCAGATCTATTTTTCCTTCTAAAACAAAACAAGCCCCAAAACAGCCCCTTAAACTTCAGTCTGTGCTGGGCATTTGTCCAAAGATCTGATGGTCAGGTGTTTGCAAGGCCTTCTTCATGAGCATACCATTTAAAAACAGTGGTGACAGGAACACGCAAGTCCCAAGTCCTTTCTTTCTGTGGGGTGTTCCTTCTAGCAGTGAAACTAATACCATTGTTTGGCACAGCTGGTGGTATTTGCTTACAGCAGGTTTCAGCAAGGCTGTATTTCATTCTGTCACAAGTTCTCTCTTGAGTCTCGGCTAGAAGAACATTTCTTTTAACTCTACTGATACCATGAAACAAAAATAACACTGGGTGTTGTTTCAGTATTGCTTGTGCCCATTTTATTTGTAAGCTGTTTTCCAGCAGCACTGAAATTTTAATACTGGGTGGAAGTCAGCACACACCTGCTGATGAACAAAAAGGCAGTCCTGCTGCCATCTCCTTTCTTTACTCTGCTCTCCTGAGACCCCTACCCGGAGTACTGTGTGCAGTTCTGAAGTCCCCAACACAAGAAGGACATGGAAATGTTGGAGAGAGTCCAGAGGAGGCCATGGAGATGCTCAGAGGGCTGGAGCACCTCTGCTGTGAGGACAGGCTGAGAGAGTTGGGGCTCTGCAGCCTGGAGAAGAGAAGGCCTGCACCTGGGTGGGTGCAATCCCAAGCACAACTCCAGGCTGGGTGAGGAATGGCTGAGAGCAGCCCTGAGGAACAGGACCTGGGGGTGTGGGGTGATGAAAAGCTCAAGATGAGGCTGCAGTGTGAGTGCAGCCCAGACAGCAACTGTGTGCTGGGCTGCAGCAAGAGCAGCTGTGGGCAGCAGGGCAAGGGAGGGGATTCTGCCCCTTTGCTCTGCTTTCTTGAAACCCCACCTGGAGTACTGTGTGCAGCTCTGGAGCCCCCAACACAAGAAGGACATGGAACTGTTGGAATGAGTCCAGGGGAGGGCCACAAAGATGATGAGAGGGCTGCAGCAGCTCTACTATGAGGACAGACTGAGAGAGTTGGGGCTCTGCAGCCTGGAGAAGAGAAGGCTTCCAGGAGACCTTAAAATAGCCTTCCAGTACCTGAAGAGGGCCTACAGGAGGGCTGTGGAGGGACTATTGACAAGGTCTTGTAATGATAGGATGAGGAGGAACGGGTTTAAACTGGCAGAGAGTAGATTCAATCTGGATGTCAGGAGGAAGTTGTTTCCAGTGAGGGTGGTGAGACATCGGCACAGGTTGCCCAGGGAGGCTGTGGATCACAGAATCACAGTGTGTGACTCTTTGATCCACAACCTCCCTGGAAGTGTTCAGGATCAGGCTGGACAAGGCCTTGAATAACCTGTTCTAGTGGGAGGTGTCCCTGCCTATGGCAGGGTGTTGGAACTAGATATACTTGAGGTCCTTTCCAACTTAAACCATTCTTTAACTCTTTGATTCCCACAGGGTATGGGGTCAGTTCTGAGCAGCTTCCTCCTTATCCTCTACACTTCCACAAGATACTTTTCCTTTTTTCACTTTTTTCCCCTTTTTTTCCCCTCCTCCCCCCTCTTTTTTTTTTTTTTTTTTTTTTCCTATTGAAAGCAAAAGAGAAGCATTTCCCAATTCCCACTATTTCAATAATGGCTAGCTGAGAGGAAATGCAAGAAAATTCCTCCCTGCTCCATCCCTGCACTCAAATTCCAGGAGGTGTTTGATGCAATTAGCAGTTCAAGTGCATGGAAAGGCTGAGTGTCAGACATGCAGCTGGGGATTGCTGGCTGGGTGCCTCTAGCAAGCTTGGGACAACACGGCAGGGGCCAGCACATCTCTCAGAAGGAGTTCTGCCATCCTGCCGGACTGTGGCCAAAGGGCCCCGGCTGGAGAGAAGGGCAACCTCTGTGAAATGCAGCTGAGTCTGGATATTAGGAAGAAGTTCTTCACAGAGAGAGTGATTTGCCATTGGAATGGGCTGCCCAGGGAGGTGGTGGAGTCACCGTCCCTGGAGGTGTTCAAGAAAGGACTGGATGGGGCACTTAGTGCCATGGTCTAGTTGATCGGATAGGGCTGAGTGAGAGGTTGGACTGCATGTGCTTAGAGGTCTCTTCCAACCTGGCCTATTCTATTCTATTCTATTCTATTCTATTCTATTCTATTCTATTCTATTCTATTCTATTCTATTCTATTCTATTCTATTCTATTCTATTCTATTCTATTCTATTCTATTCTATTCTATTTCTTCTATTCTACTTCTATTTATATTCTATTATATTCTATTCTACTTCTACTTCTATTCTATTCTACTCCATTCCAATCTATTCCATTCCATCCTATTCCATTCTATTCTATTCTATTCTATTCTATTCTATTCTATTCTATTCTATTCTATTCTATTCTATTCTATTCTATTCTATTCTATTCTATTCCATTCCAATCTATTCCATTCCATTCTATTCCATGCTATTCTATAAGCATAAGGGAGGTTGATACAGTCTTTCACTGTTACCCAGCTCAGGCTGGACTCTTTTCTTTCAGCTAAATAACCACACTATAAATCAACAGCATATTTGAGCATATTGTTGTGTTTATCTTGTCTGCTTTGAGAGAATCATAGAATCATAGAATGGTTTAGTTTGGAAGAGACCTCAAAGATCATCCAGTTCCAACCCCCCTGTGCCATAGGCAGGGACACCTCCCACTAGAATCATAGAATGTCAGGGACTGGAAGTGACCTCAAAAGATCATCCAGTCCAAGCCCCCTGCCAGAACAGGGTCCACCTCTACCAGATCACACAGGAATGCATCCAAGAGTATGTCCAGAGAGGGAGACTCCACAACCCCCCTGGGCGGCCTGTTCCAGTGTTCTGTCACCCTCACAGGAAAAAAAAATCCTCTTCATGTTTACATGAAACTTCCTATGCCTCAGCTTCCACCCAATGCCCTTTATCCTGTCATCAGGCATCACTGAGCAGAGCCTGGCTCCAGCCTCCTGGCACTCACCCTGCACATCTTATATAAACATTGATGAGGTCACCTCTCAGTCTCCTCCTCTCTAAGCAGCACAGTCTCAGCTCCCTCAGGCTCTCCTCAGAAGAGAGCTGTTTCATTCCCTTCATCATCTTTGTGGGTCTGCGCTGGACACTCTCAGGCAGTTCCATGTCCCCCCTGAAAAGCAAAATATAATTGCAAATGCAGGGTGTAAATAAAATTATCAATCAGATGCAAAATGCCTGTGTGCTGGGCTGCATTAAGGGCAGCTGTGGGCAGCAGGGCAAGGGAGGGGGTTCTGCCCATTTGCTCTGCTCTTTTCAGACCCCACCTGCAGCACTGAGTGCAGCTCTGGAGCCCCCAGCACAAGAAGGACATGGAACTGTTGGAAAGAGTTCAGAGGAGGCCACAAAGATGCTGAGAGGGCTGCAGCAGCTCTGCTATGAGGACAGGCTGAGACAGTTGGGGCTCTGCAGCCTGGAGAAGAGAAGGCTTCCAGAAGACCTCATAGTAACCTTCCAGTACCTGAAGAGGGCCTACAGGAGGGCTGGGGAGGGACTACTGACAAGGTCTTGTAATGACAGAATGAGGAGTAATGGGTTTAAACTGGCAGAGGGGAGGTTTAAATGGGATGTTAGGAAGAAATTGTTTGCAGTGAGGGTGGTGAGACACTGGCACAGGTTGCCCAGGGAGGTTGTGGCTGTGGCTGATCCCTCCCTGGAGATGAAGGCCACGTTGGATGAGTCCTACAGCGACCTGTTCTGATAGGAGCTGTCCCTGCCTATGGCACAGGGTGGTTGGAACTGGATGATCTTTGAGATCCCTTCCAACCTAACCCATAATATGATTCTATGATTCTATGACCTGTTCTAGTGGGAGGTGTCCCTGCCTATGGTGGGGGCTTGGAACTGGGTGAGCTTTGAGGTCCCTTCCAACCTAAGCCATTCTGTGATTCTATGATACTATGATCTGTTCTAGTGGGAGGTGTCCCTGCCTATGGTGGGACGGTTGGAACTGGATGATCTTTGAGGTCCCTTCCAACCTAAACCATTCTATGATTCTATGATCCTATGACCAGTTCTAGTGGGAGGTGTCCCTGCCTATGGCACAGGGGAGTTGGAACTGGATGAGCTTTGAGGTCCCTTCTGAACTAAACCATTCTCTGATTCTACCAAAAACAACAAGAAAAAAAAAAAATAAAAAAAGAAAGATAAGAATTCTTATTTCCCTCTTCTTGACATTTCTAATCAACACCAAGCTCCTCAGGCAGCCCTACAAACACACGTTTTTTTTCCTGAAAGCACAGAGCTCTGCTTCTGCCCTTTGCATACTGAATGCTCTCCAGAAGCTTCACAAGCCTCTGTATCAAAGCAGTGTCGCTGGTGTTTACTGACAGCTGAGGAAAATACGATGCCAACATCATCTGCCTGGATAAAAAAAAAAAAAAGTGGCAGTCACCTTTTAATTGCCCCAGATAGCACAACTTATGGGAAGGAAGCAGGAGAATGGCAACAAGATACTCCCTCATGTGGGGACCTTATCGAGCAGGAACCACAAAGAACAAACCACAGGCACACTTCTCCAGCATCTTTATGTGTCAAGGATTACACAATCTCCTTGATTGATTACTTGAAGGACTTCCAGCCCAGCTGGCAGCCTGACAACCCCTCTGATGTTGCAGGCATTAGCCTTTATCATTTACTCCTACTAGTGTTATCCTCCGTTGTTTATAGGGAGTTGGCGTTTCAAGGCCCTGCTCAAGAGCACACTGCAGTACATCTTGGGAAAAAAACAAAACCAAACCAAAACAAAAAGCAGATCAAAAAGCCTTGACCTCATTCATAGTTCAGGCTCTAAACCTTCTCAGAAGTGCCTGCTGGGAGGGCACTGCTGGCTTAGTGTCGTAGAGCCATAGAATCATAGAATGGTTTAGATTGGAAAGGACCTCAAAGCTCAGCCAGTTCCAGCTCCCGTGTGCCACAGGCAGGGACACCTCCCACGAGATCAGGTCATAGCATTATAGAATAGTTTAGATTGGAAGGGACCTCAAAGCTCAGCCAGTTCCAGCTCCCGTGTGCCACAGGCAGGGACCCCTCCCACGAGATCAGGTCATAGCATCATAGAATAGTTTAGGTTGGAAGGGATCTCAAAGCTCAGCCAGTTCCAGCTCCCGTGTGCCACAGGCAGGGACCCCTCCCACGAGATCAGGTCATAGCATCATAGAATAGTTTAGGTTGGAAGGGATCTCAAAGCTCAGCCAGTTCCAACTCCCCTGTGCCACAGGCAGGGACACCTCCCACTAGAACAGTCATAGCGTCATAGAATAGTTTAGGTTGGAAGGGATCTCAAAGCTCATCCAGTTCCAACCCCCCTGTGCCATAGGCAGGGACACCTCCCACTAGATCAGGTCATAGCATCATAGAATAGTTTAGATTGGAAGGGACCTCAAAGCTCATCCAGTTCCAGCTCCCCTGTGCCATAGGCAGGGACACCTCCCACTAGAACAGGTCACTCGAGGCCTCATCCAACCTGGTCTTCTACACCTCCAGGTAGGGAGCAGCCACAACCTCCTTGGGCAACCCGTTCCTGTGTCTCACCACCCTCACTGTGAAGAACTTCCTCTTAAAATCCCGCCTAAATCTCCCCTCTGCCAGTTTGAACCCATTCCCCGTTGTCCTGTCATTACAAGACTTTGTGAACAGTCCCTCCCCAGCCCTCCTGTAGGCCCCCTTCAGATACTGGAAGGCTGCTATAAGGTCTGCTGGAAGCCTTCTCTTCTCCAGGCTGAAAAGCCCCAACTCCCTCAGCCTGTCCTCATAGCAGAGGTGCTCCAGCACTCTGATCATCTTTGTGGCCCTCTTCTGGACTCTCTCCAGCAGTTCCATGTCCTTCTTGTGCTGGGGGCTCCTAGAGGTCTTTTCCAACCTGGTTAATTCTGTGATTCAGTGATTCAAAAGGACAGGTGGTAAAATGCCTCTGGTCCTGGCCCTCCCTCATTACTGTCGCCTGTGAAATACGGTTAAAATTCAATTCAGCTGACCCGTGTTCAAATTACAGTGCTCTGCTAATGCAATTCCTGCTCTTCCCTTAAGCTGCACGGCTACTGACACTGCCAATTGCACCCTGTTTATCCTGCTTTTCCCTATTTCAGTGGCAGCTCAGATGGGCTCATGCCTCATCTAGCGAGCATGGGAAATCATATTACATTGGCAAGCGGTGTCTCGGATCACATCTGCACCCCATTATCCATTCCCCCTTATCTTGTGTCTGCCTGTGGTGGTTTAGCAGTTACCTGCCCCCCACCCACTTTGACATAACCCAGGCTAGGACTCAGAACGGCTGGAAGTTGGTAAAATGAAGCTTTATATTTACAGCAATGCTCAATATACAAGCAGATGTTTACAATGTCTAACAGATATTTACAGATATATACAGTGAAAAAGGTAATTCAGAAACACCACAGCCCTCCCAGAGACCAAAATCCCCAAGAGGGTTTTCTAACTACCCCTACCCTGGGGTAGGAACAGGGTAGGTATAGGGTACCCTTGTACCCTATAGAAGCAGATATTTACAATGTAGAACAGATATTTACAGATATATACAGTGAAAAAGGTAATTCAGAAACACCACAGCCCTCCCAGAAATCAAAATCCCTAAGAGGGGTTTCTAACCACCCCTACCACCTTTCCCCCCTTCCCCAATCTTATCTTCTGTTGATGCAGCAGATAGGTGGAGGCAGATCGGTGGGGGTTAGCAGTAGGTAAAGAAGTTAGTGGAATTATTGAGAATTAGCTACAAAAGGCAGGGACAAAGGAGCCATGCAAGAAAGCAGCCACAGCCCAGAGAGGCCTGGAGCATTCTGACTTATCTATATTTGGGTTATAACTCTTAAAACATTTTTTTTTCTTTCTCAGTAAAGCTGTGAGTGAAGTGCCATCATGTGTTTTCGTTTCTCAGCCTATAGTCTATATTTCTCACTCAAATCCTCCAATTAGTTCAAACCAGCACACTGACCCCCAGGGCCTTAGCACTGATCATCACGTCCTCTATCACATCTCCTCTGGCTGCAGCACAACACAGAGCGCGAGGACACTCTAGACCTCACCTTCTTCTTCTTCCGACCGTGTGCACACATGGCCCAGACAGCAACTGTGTACTGGGCTGCATTAAGAGAAGCATTACCAGCAGGGCAAGGGAGGGGATTCTCCCTCTTTATTCTGCTGTCCTCACAGCCCACCTGGAGTACTGTGTGCAGTTCTGGAGCCCCTAGCACAAGAAGTATATGGAACTGTTGGAGAGAGTCCAAAGGAGGACCACGAAAATGATCCGAGGGCTGCAGCAGCTCTGCTATGAGGACAGGCTGAGGGAGTTGGGACTTTTCCGCCTGAAGAAGAGGAGTCTTCGAGAAGACCTCATAGCAATCTTCCAGTATCTGAAGGGGGACAACAGGAAGGCTGGGGAGGGACTGTTCACAAGGTCTTGTAATGGCAGGATGAGGAGGAATAGGTTCAAACTGGCAGAGAGAAGATTTAAATGGGATGTTAGGAGGAAGTTCTTCACAGTGAGGGTGGTGAGACACTGGCACAGGTTGCCCAGGGAGGTTGTGGCTGCTCCCTCCCTGGAGGGGTTCAAGGCCAGGCTGGATGAGTTCTTGAGCAACCTGTTCTAGCGGGAGGTGTCCCTGCCTATGGCACAGGGGGGTTGGAACTGGATGATCTTTGAGGTCTCTTCCAACCTAAACCATTCTATGATTCTATGATTCTTGTTCACCATCACAGTCTCTCGTTTTGCCTTTCACTCCTCTGCAGCCGTTTCCACAAATTGATCAAATCTGTCCCGGTTCCAATGATTGCATTTTGCCAGAAGCATGTGACAATTGGCAAGGCATTAGTCTGATTCCAGGTCAGGGAGAGTTTATCCTCTTAACCATGTTAAATGTCATCAACCAATTTTGAGCTCTCCTCAAGATCTCTGAGCGTGATTCAGTTCCTGGGCAACAAGTAAATACGTAAGGGAAAAAAAAAAATTAAAATCATAGAATCATAGAATGGTTTAGGTTGGAAGAGACCTCAAAGCTCATCCAGTTCCAACCCCCCTGTGCCATAGGCAGGGACACCTCCCACTAGAACAGGTCGCTCAATGTCTCTGTGTGTACAAATGCATACAGTTACATTATAAAACATGCACGTAGAAGTAAGCGTATGTATTTCTTAGCTTTCATTTATTTGTACATAATTATAGAAATTTAGAATCATTTACCTTTAGATTTCAGTTGGAGAGAAGTTGTTTGGCTAGTTAAACAATTTCTGTCTGCTGGTGATGGGGTTGTGCAGCTGCTTCTCTTTTCCATGTTGTTTTGAGAAGGACATCACTATGACATCAGATTTCCCCTTTAAATTACTTAACCTGTGACATAGGCTCAGGTCTATCATCTTTTGCACCCAAGAAGCCCTCCAAGTGTACAAACAGTGAAGGGGGCCTACAGGAGGGCTGGGGAGGGACTATTCACAAAGTCTTGTAATGACAGAAGGAGGGATAATGGGTATAAACTGGCAGAGGAGAGATTTAAACGGGGTGTTAGGAGGAAGTTCTTCACAGTGAGGGTGGGGAGACACTGGAACGGGTTACCCAGGGAGGTTGTGGCTGCTCCCTTCCTGGCGGTGTTCAAGGCCAGGCTGGATGAGGTCTTGAGTGACCTGTTCTAGTGGGAGGTGTCCCTGCCTATGGCACAGGGGGGTTGGAACTGGATGATCTTTGAGGTCCCTTCCAACCTAAACCATTCCATGATTCTATGCTTCTAAGTCAGCCAAGCCACCTCAAGCACTTTCTACACCTCAAGGCTACCACACAAAGATCTGTTGGTAGGCAGTGCTTTAGGTTGCTTTCTGGCTTGCATTGCTCTGAGTAGCTCTGACAGAGATCTGCCCAGGACAAACAGATCTCACTGTGCTCGTCAGAAGTCAGATGAGATAAATGTCCTGCAGAAAATAACATCTCCCTTGAACTCTCCCCCACTAGAACTGAACACACTGTTCCAGCAGTGTGCCCAGGCAAGATCATTCCCCTCTCTCTGCTAAGTATTCCACTTCTTCGGCATCAGCTCTTTATAAGCACATCCATGGTCTAAGGACTCATATTGAGACATTCACTGCTATGAGGCCAAAGTATTTCTCTGACAGTTGCCTTCCAAAACAGTTTCCCATCTTGCTGGCAGAGATTTATTTTTTGTCCCAGATGTTTCTAATTTGGCTGCTGGCTTCTCACAACGTTGCCCCACAGTTCTGAACACACAAGATACTCACTCTGAGCACAGAAAGGCATTCTGGTACCTGCTAGCTGGATTTTTAACCTCTGGTTCCTGTTTCTGGAGTCCTAAATTAGAGCTGGGCATGAAGTTCAACAAGGACAAGTGCAGAATCCTGCACCTGGGAAGGAAGAATAAACTGCAGAAGAACAGGTTGGAAGGTGATCTGCTGGAGAGCAGCCCTCTGGAGAGGGACGTGGGAGTGCTGGTGGAGAACATCCATGGCACAGCAATGTGCCCTTGTGGCCAAGAGGGCCAATGGGATCCTGGGATGCATTAAAAAGAGTGTGTCCAGCAGACCAAGGTCTGCTCTGGTAAGACCTCATATTGAATACTGCATTCAGTTTTGGGCTCCTCAGTTTCAAAGGGACAGGGATCTGCTGGAGAGGGTCCAGTGGTGGGCTACGAGGATGATTAGGGGTATGGAACACTGCCTGATGAGGAGAGGCTGAGGGACCTGGGGCTGCTTAGTCTGGAGAAGAGAAGACTGAGAGGGGATTTAATCAATGTTTGTAAGTATCTGAGGAATGGGGGTCAGGGGGGACACAGGCTCTGATCCCTTGCTCCCTAGGATAGGAGCACAGGAGGTTCCAGCTCAACACAAGGGGGAACTGGGAAGGGTCCCGGAGCACTGGCACAGGCTGCCCAGAGACGTTGTGGAGTCTCCTTCTCTGGAGACTTTCAAGGCTTGTCTGGATGTGTTCCTCTATGACCTGAGCTAGATTGTGTGGTCCTGCTGTGGCAGGAGGGTAGGACTGGATGATCTCCTTGGGTCCCTTCCAAACCTGACGTCCTGTGATCCTGTAATATCTAGCCCAATGTCCCTGCCTTTGACAGGAATATCTTTTACTAGGTTAGGTTAGCCCCATCCAACCTGACCTTGAAAGCTTCTAATGATGAAGCATCCACAACTTCCCTAGGCAATCTGTTCCACTATCTCACCACCCTCACCACCTAAAAAAAGCCTTCCTTATGTCAAATCTAAATCTACATCTCCTCAGTCCAAAACTGTTTCTCCTTTTTCTGTCACTACAGACCTTAGTAAAAAGCCTCTCTCCAGCTTTCTTAAAAACCTCCTCTCTATATTAAAAGGCCACAACACAGTCCCCCCAGAGCCTTCTCTTCTCCAGGCTGAACAACCCCAAGCTCTTAGCCTTTTTTTTGGTAGGAGAGCTGTTCCATCTCTGTGTTTCGCCTTGGCAGTTTGGATGTGGAAGCAGCAATGCACTGAGTTCCTGGTGTGTGTGATAAAGGACACAGCTAACTACTGGCTAGCAAAGCTCTGCTGAATCAGAACCCCATCCCCCCTCCCACTCAGAAGGCTGAGAGGCAGCAGAAGAGAAGCAGAGGACAGCAAAATGTAGTCTACGATCTGCTGTAATTCTCCCCATCCTCTCTCCCTGGCAAATTATTTTCAGGAAGAGTACTCTGCTTGAGAGAAGATCCTAGCAGCAAAGGCTGGAATAAAATCTGCTCCATCTACCTTGCCCCCCTTTCAGGAAAGCATAAGATCTAACCCAGAGGCCTGGCTCAGTGCCCAGCTTTCCCTGGCAGATCCTGGAGCCCAGGCACTTCTGCTGAATCTGCAGCCCTCTGCGGCTTCCTGTGGCTGTTATTTTTCAGGAGGGAGCAGAGCAAGAAAAAGCCTACAAAGATACTGCATTCTGTGGGGTTTCTGAGGCCCCTCGTAGAATCATAGAATGGTTTAGGTTGGAAGGGACCTCCAAAGCTCATCCAGTTCCAACCCCCCTGTGCCATAGGCAGGGACACCTCCCACTAGATCAGGCATCCTCTAACCTGGCCTTGAACACTTCCAGGGAGGTTGTGGATCACAGAATCACCCAAGGTGATTGAAGATCAAAGATCACATTGGATGATTCTGTGCTCCACAAACTCCCCGGTCAACCTGTGCCAGTGTTTCACCACCCTCACTGTTAAGAACTTCTTACTAACATCCAGTTTAAATCTCCCCTCCAGTTTAAATCTCCTCTCTTCGATCACATTGGGTGACTCTGTGATCCACAACCTCCCTGGTCAACCTGTGCCAATGTCTTGCCACCCTCACTGTAGAGAACTTCTTCCTAACATCCAGTTTAAATCTCCTCTTTTTGATCACATTGGGTGATTCTGTGATCCACAACCTCCCCAGTCAACTTGCACCAGTGTTTCACTACCCTCACTGTAGAGAACATCTTCCTAACATCCAGTTTCAGTCTCCCCTCTTCCAGTTTAAACCCATTCCTCCTCATCCTGTCATTACAAGACCTTGTGAACAGTCCCTCTCCAGCCTTCCTGTAGGCCTCTTTCAGATACTGGAAGGCTACTCCAAGGTCTCCTTGAAGCTTTTTCTTCTCCAGGCTGCAGAGCCCCAACTCTCTCAACCTGTCCTCATAAGGAGAGTCCTCAAAGAGGAGAGTAAGAGTGATATCACAGGACATGTCAAGTATGTGATCCTTCCAGTCCTTGATGATTAACTAGCTCAGAGCAAAAATATTTTAGCAAGCTGAGAAGGGACTTAATTCCTCCATATTTATGAGATACACAGGGACTGGAAGGGGAAAAAATATTTGCTTGAAAGTTAATAGCTGCTTTATGATTTATGATAGGACTATAAATCTCTATGCGAGGAGGAGAGGAGATCAAAGGGAATCACATCCCATTATGCATCCTGAGGCTGTCCAAAGACTTTGCTTTCATATCTCAGTTCTTAGCAAAGGAAAAATTTGAGCTTCATAAAAGGAAAAAAAATATATATAAAGCAGGCCCTGACAATCGAATCACCATCATCAACTGGAGCTGAGTTACTATGGCAATGGTGGTGCTGCTGCACAGCTTCTTCTTACTCTCTGCCTGCCTGTAGAAGAGCTCTGAAGTGCACATGGGAAATTTCCTCCACATATGTGGCCAGCAGGGCCAGGGAGGTGATTCTCCCCCTTTACTCCACTCTGGTGAGACCCCACCTGGAGCACTGCATCCAGTTATGGAGCCCCTGAAACAAGAGGGATGTGGACATGCTGGAGTGTGTCCAGAGAAGGGCCACGAGGATGCTCAGAGGGCTGCAGCACCTCTGCTGTGAGGACAGACTGAAAGCGTTGGGGCTGTTCAGTTTGGAGAAGAGGAGGCTCCCAGGTGACCTTCTTGTGGCCTCCCAGTATCTGAAGGGAGCCTACAGAAATGCTGGGGAGGGACTTTTGAGGCTCTCAGGTAGTGACAGGACTAGGGGGAATGGAGCAAAGCTGGAGGTGGAGAGATTCAGATTGGATGTGAGGAGGAAGTTTTTTGGCATGAAAGTGGTGAGAGCCTGGAATGGGTTGCCCCTGCAGGGAGGTGTTTGGGGCCAGATCCCTGGAGGTGTTTGTAGCCAGGCTGGCAGAGGCTGTGGGCAGCCTGCTCTAGGGTAGGGTGTCCCTGGGCATGGCAGCGGGGGTTGGAACTAGATGATCCTTGTGGTCCCTTCCAACCCTGACTGATTCTATGATTCTATGTGCCACATGCAGCCTGCCAAAGCCCACGGTCTCAGGTGCTGTGGTGTTTTGGCAGTTAGCTGCCCCCCTACTCTTTGAAATAACCCAGGCTAGGTCTCAGCAGGCTGGAAGTTAATAAATGAAGCTTTATATTTACAGCTATGCACAATATACAAGCAGATATTCACAATGTAGAACAGATATTTACAGATACACACAGTAAAAAGGTAATATAGAAACACCACAGCCCTCCCAGAGATCAAAATCCCTACGAGGGGTTTCTAACCACCCCTACCACCTTCCCTCTTCCCCAAGATTATCTCACCATCTGTTAATGCAGCAGATAGGCGAAGGTAGATCACCCGGGGGGGTTAGCAGTAGGAAAAGAAGTTAGTGGAATTATTCAGAATCAGCTACAAAAAGCAGGGAGAAAGGAGCCATGCAAGAGCAGTCACAGCCCCAGAGAGGTCTGAAGCTGTCTGACTCATCTATATTTGGTTTACAACTTTTAAAACAATTTCTTTTCTTTCTCAGTAAAGCTCTGAGGGAAGTAGCATTGTCAGTGCCTTTCTCTCAGCCTATAGCCTAATTTATAATTCAAATCCTCCAATTAGTTGCACAGGTGTCCTCGTCTCTGCTGAAGGGAAGGGTAAATTTGTGTGATTAAAAGATATGCTTTGCAGTTTTCCTTTTCTTTTTTTTTTTTTTTTTTTTTTTTTTTT